>JAJOHK020000205.1:0-35407 GCA_022457215.2 Leucocoprinus gongylophorus
GCTATGACAGCTGACAGCTCCCATCAGGTATGAGTTTTGATCATGTGATGGCAACAGCTTGCGCACGGACCATCACTCTTTTGTATATATACCTCTGTGTCTGAGGGCTAGACCTCAGACTTAACAATATCAATTATTCTTATTGATACTTTCTATCATCTATCATCATCACGTCCTTATACTGAACCTCTGAAACACCATTAAGTTCAAGTATCACAACCAGTGAGTATCTTATTTGTAATAATTCCTATTGAACTTAATTTCTAGTATTCAATAATAACACACCAATCAGCACTCTCTCCCACTTTGTACTTCATTCAATCATCTAAAGTTGCAACTACATGGTATAAAAATAGCATAGAACATAAGCTGAAGCCAAGATTGTTCCACAAGTTTGCATCACCAAGCACAGAGTTTATACATCCTGTGCATCTCTGAACCAACCTTATAGACTTCATTTCTCCTAGTATAAACCATGTCTGACACATATACTCATTTGTACACATTTTATATGCTTCTTGAAGTATATGTCGCAGATCTGCTAACATTATCCATTTTATCCATGTTGTACACCTTTACTGGCCTAACTAGTTTCTCTATTTTAAAGTCTTATTTCTCTGCAAACTTCTAGTTCATGAACAATCTTGTTTGTTTGTTATCTAATAGTAATCTCACCACTATCTCTTCATAGATGTCCATATTTTCCAGCCTAATATTAAGCCTGACTTCTCTCAGAGGTCATAGTATATGTCTTATATTTTTCTTCTTATATGTACTAGCTATTAAATTGTCCATATCATTTATGCTCCTAAGTATATTATATTTGTTTTAAAAGACTAGTTAAGGGACTACTAGCTTCTGTTGTTATCTTATACCTTCTCTTATATCAGTTCTCTTATATACCTTCTTGTTATGATTCAAGGCTCAAGGTGTTAAGCAATGAACTAACTCTTGTATTGAATGACACAAGAGAACTCAATAGAGTTCCTAGTACAAAGTAGTCTATCTTATATACTATTACTCATGGTCCGTGCTTACTACTGTGCACCCTACCCTAATGACCATGTGTATGATATGAGGCCAACATATGTTGTCCATGTTGTATGATGTCACTTTATTCCAGAACCTTCTACTTCTTTTCTCTATGTCCCATGATCAGTCTTGTGACTTCGCCATCAGGTTGTGACTGATGTGATGATGTGACTGATCAACTCTAACCCAAGTTTGTTCTAAAAATAGAAAATAAAAGAAAAATGAAAAGAAAAATAAAGTGAAATAAAATACAAGAAGAAAAATAAAGTTCATTGTCAACAATCTTGATACTTCTACTTTTGCACTAATAGGCCATATAGCCAACCTTCCATAGTTATAGTAGTTTTTCAGCCACTATTTCTCTCTATTCACATCTGTTGCTATTAGATCATAGAGCCTCTCTATACCCCAAAAGAACTGTTACCCTTGTTAAACAAGGTTTATTATAAAATCACAGATAGAACAATGATTTTATAATTTTTAACTCTTTTGTATTCTTAGTTAAGTTCTTTAGTTTGCCCTAGTTTATTTAGAATGATTACATAATGATGATTATAGTTAGGGATATGTTAGTGTTAGCTTAGTATAAAGACCAAGTGTAAAACCTACAAAAGTAAACTATTAATTTAATAAGAACCCTATTGAGTTTCCTTTTCAACCACACACTCATAGCTCTTAAGTTTAGTTATCAGCCTAATAACATAGTTATTAATAGTAGAACTCAATACCACTCATTGATAACCTCTTGTTAAGGTTAAGGTTAGGGTTATGATATGATGAAGCCAGCATAATAGTTAGAAAATCATTTCCAACTACTATTTTATCTTATATAGACTTACTGGATACTATTAATATATATACCAAGATATGCTGAAAATAGCATCATCAGTAAGTGATAAGTGCTATTAGTAGTAGATAAGTGTACTATGAAGCTGATTATAGAGATAAGACTATTATTGTCCTTTTCTCTTATACTATATATAAAAAATGTTAATAGTTGGGTACTGACTTGTTGGTACTCTATAAATAGTAACAAACTTATTTATAGAGTGTTACAAATCACCCCTGGCTTACTAAGCTGTCTTTATACCCTAAGGACTGCTAAAAAATCAAACTCATACCTCTGGGAAAGAAAAGTTATTTCTATAAAGAATATTAATAATATATTAAGCAATAGTACTTACCTCAGTAAGTTTCTCACATATAGACCTATATAGTCATATAATTCTTTTTCTTCCCACCACTATGAGTTTGCTTGACATCTATAGGGTTTTGATTAGTGTTAGTATTAAAACTTAGATCTAAAGATTTAGAACAAAAGACTACTCTTATATTGAGTAACACAAGAAAACTTGATAGGGTTTTCAGTACAATCTAGTCTATCTTACATACTACCAACTATGGTCTATACAAAGGCTATAACAGCCTTACTCTAAAGTTTATGTGCTTTCCACAAGACTAACATACTATTGTCATATTATATAAGATTACTTGTTCCAGATCCTTCTACAATTTTCTCTGTGTCACATGATCATGTGACATGTGACAGTCATATGTGTGACCACCTTATAACCTGTGTTACACTCTTGTCATGCTTTGTAACACATGTGACATTACATTCCACTTTATTGTTTCTATCTAATAATAATAAAAAAGGAAAATAATAAAATAATCAAGTCCATCCTTCACAATTCTGATAGTTAGGGGGGTACATGTGGTCAGTATGTGATATGTACATGGTAAGGTAAGTACTTACCACAATAAATGACTAGTTTAGCATCTATTATTAATTTTAGACTTTTCTCCTTCACTTAATATACTCTGAAATCTTTACAAGCTCTTTAGACTTCTTGGTTAAACTTATGGAGGAACTACCAGTCATGCATCAATTTCTTGCTTGATAATCTTTTTTTTCTAAAATAACCTTTCTCTAAAGTGAAGTGAGATCAATAAGCTATTAAGTCCTTTTCTTAGTAACAAGAACTTGCTGATCTAGAAGACTAAGTTTATCTAGCTATAAGTACTAGTTGTACATTCCCCCACTAACTCAGTCACTTGTGAAGTACAACTTTTTATCATACTTTGCAAACCAAATCAGAGAAGAATATACTAGCCGAGACTTTATTTCAGTAATAGCCAGATGCAAATATGTAAACTTATTACCAAAGAATAGAATATACAAAGCCTCTATCCAACCTATCTTCATTTGTTCTACTAATAACTGAATGTTGAAAAAATCCCAGAATATGTTATATTTGCTTTTGAGAACAAGTATGTCTGCTTTTGAATACTTATTGTTACTAAGACAAGCATTCCAGTATACTTAGTAGTTTTCTTATAACCAAGAAGCAATTTGTTATGATTCAAAGCTTGAAGTGTTAAGCAATGAAACAACTCTTGTATTGAGTAACACAAGAGAACTCAATAGAGTTCCTAGTACAAAGTAGTCTACCTTATATACTACTACTCATGGTCTGTGCTCACTGCTGTGCACCCTACCCTAATGACCATGTATATGACATGAGGCCAACATGTATTGTCCATGTTGTATAATATCACTTTATTCCAGAACCTTCTATTTCATTCTCCCAAGTCCTGTGATCAGTTCTTGCGACTACGCCATCAACTTTGTGACTGATGTGACAGTGTGACCAATCAACCCTAACCCGAGTTGTTCTAAAAATAGAAGATATAAAGAAAAAGAAAAATTAAAATAAAATAAAATAAGAAAAATAAAATAAAGTTCACCATCAACAATCTTGACACAATTGACATAAGGGGATAGTTTCTCACAATATAAATATCTGTGACTTCTCTACATATGTCTATATATATATCATACTGTGAACTAAGAGTGGCTATCCAACTCAATTTTCTCAAAAAGATTCTTTTCTTTATATAAATAGAGTAAGCTGAGAACTAGAGAATATATCCAAAGTAGTTTAGTAGTTTTCTATATAGTTGCCATTATAACAGCTTATTCATGTCAAAGAACAACATCATATCCAGAAATGTTATATAACTAGCTGATACTAACTACTCTATTATGCAGTTATTGAAAATAATACTGTTTTCTAAGAGCCATTTTACATTCTACTTATTTGTAGTATAAATAAGACTAAAACAGTCATTAATATACCTTCTGTAGAAAGATATGTCAGGATATGAGTGTATACTGTTAGAGCAACTGACAAAAGTCTACAGAGTTCATAAAGTTTGTTCCAGAAGAAATCTAAGTCTATTTTCTATAGTGTATACTGTTAAGACTTAAGCCCCAAAAGTTAGGACAAAAGACCACTCTTGTATTAAGTAATACAAGAAAACTCAATAGAGTTCCTGGTACAAACTAATCTACCTTATATATACTTTGGTTATAGTCCATGCTATGTTAAATCTAGCCTATCCTAAAGTATATGTATTATCCATACTATATGACATCATTTGTTCCAGAACCTTCTATGATCTTCTTTGTATTACATAAACTTGTGACTATGACTATAATATAGTATGACCACTCTATAATATGTGACATTACATCTCTATTTATCTTTTTCTTTCAAATAAAATAAATGAAATAAAAATAAAAATAAAAATTCTAAGTCTACTGTTTGCAACTCTAATATATATCTAGTGAGAACTCATCTCTAGAAGAAATCTAAGAGAATAGAATAAGGTTTTCTAGAGATAATAACTCTGCTAAGTTAGAATATATTCCAATCTATCAGAACAATGCTGACTAAGCTAAGAATGACAGTATCCAAGTAGTTAGGCACTCTGATAGAAATATCTAGAATAATGTTCAGAAATAGCAAATACTTGTATAATAATAATAAAGACATAGGATAGTACTTAGGAGGGTGCTAATAGTTATCAGAATGAGGCCAAAGTAGTACTTGAGTGAGGAAAACCAACTCTACTGTTCTGAGGTCAAAAATCAAGCTTTGTAAACTCCAATGTTGAAGATTTGGAGTTTAGGGTTTGTTATCAGAATTGAAGATGATAGACTTTATTTATTTCAATTTTCTTTCTACTTTTATTTTATTTTGTCTTTATTTTCTATGCTTGGAGATCTAGGGTTAAGGCTTAGCATGATAACACAGTCATATGGTCATAATGGAAAGATATAGAAGGTTCTAGTATAATGACATACAGCATGTTTAACACATATTGACCTTAAGACAAACACATGGTCATTTAGGGTAGGTTAATGTAGGAGAGCACAGACTATGAGACAGTAATATATAAGGTAAACAATCTTATACAGAGTTTTCTATTAAGTTCTCTTGTGTTAACACTAATATAAGGTTCTATTCGTTGATCAACTCTAAGATCTTTGAGTTATAATGTTTGTTGTCCCCTTACTTTATATATCTACAGTATCTATAGTATAAAAACATAACTAGAACTTATTGAGCTCTACTTCTAAAATGTTAATATAATACTAAAACTATGGTAAGTATATATAGGTTCTTTTTGAACAACTACTAGCATATCTTTTATGAACATAATAATGAAGAACATATAAATAACATTACGGAGTAATATCTTATTAATATCCTATTGATAGCTGATATCTATCTGTTATTTTATATATAATAAAGAGAGCAATTATTAAACAATCAGCATAGACTGGGTAAAATCAAAAACTAGTCAGATTATATTGGCTCTTATACTATCAAATTCCACACCATGATTTCAAATCAGCTACAAAAGCTCAAGCTCAAGCACAAAGTACATTGAGTATATGCAGAGAAACAATAGATGTCAGACATAAATATAGGATATATGTGGATGCTTTTGGTCTGTCCAAGCCGAGGTTAGTATTGCTGACATCTAGAATGAAAATACAAGAGGAAATTAGATTGAAATGAGTGTTCATGCAGACACCAAGTTTATGGTCACTCACAGGCTATTTTCCTATTATACCAAGGATGCCCTCAAAAGTAAGAATATTTTCACACTAAATTGGGTCAATTCAAGAGTAAGCAAGACTAAGGAAAGAAATATACAGAGTTCTTGTTTAATAAGGCCTAGTGATCTATATCTTAATAATAAACAAGATTTTTATTAATAATCAATAATAAAGTAATTAGACCATGGTTAATGTTTCAAACATGCTAGTCTATTACCAGTACAACCATGAAATTCCACTAGCTCAAGAAACAGTTGTCTACTATGAGATAGAAAATCCTATCTAGAGAATTTCTAACAGAATATTTGTCTTTTCCTACTAAGAAGGCTCAAGAATTGTTGAACAAACTAGGAGATCACATCTTGTATGATGGTGAATGCTGGCTATGTTGATATGCAGAAAATGCACAGGTGCTGCAGAAACCACAGAAAGTATTACAGAGAACAGATGTCTCATACTCATTTTTATTCCAACAACCCATTTATATATTGTCATCTCTTAGTAAGTACAGATGAGAGTCTTGAATCTATCCCTCCTTTGTTAGGATTGTCCAGAAGATTGCTAAAATATTAGCAAACTTGAGTCAAGATCAGCATTACATTCCAGGTGGTTGGATTGATTCCCATAACTGAAAACCCAAAACAAATGGTCTAGACTCCAACATCTCATTAATACCTGATATCTGTCTTGTATAAGAAGACAACCCTCAGGCAGAGAATCTTGCAGAATCAAGAAATATGTCTCAGAACATGGAGAATTAATGTATATGCTATCTTGTATTGAATGTTTGGCTGCTAATGAGTATAATAGTCAAGTATACCCAAAACTGGTAATTCCAGAAGCATTTCTAATATGAGTATTGTCTTTTATGTTATTTGTTCTGTACACTAAGCATGATACTTAAAGCAGATGTATTCTTGCCACTGGCTGCAGATGTATTCTATAGTTAAAATCAAGAGAAATGCAGCTTATACACTGACTCTATTGTCAGTCTACATCAGCTGAATATTCATGGAATGTATCAATCAGCTATTTGTTGTTACATTCACTCTCAATGATTGATTTTTTCCATATGTATCTATTTGACCATAGCAGAGTTGTGTTTTCTAGCCCAATTGATATTCATGATGTGAGTGCTAAAACTATATTTATGATCTGAAAAGAAAGGTAATATGTTCACAGAAACCTCTGCTTTTCATTGCTGCTCTTACAAGTTGCTTAGCCCTGACACTAGAACAGCTTGGATGGGATCTATGTTATGAAGTTTACAGAGTAAATGAAGTCTGTACTTGATAAGACAAAGTCTATAATCTAAAAATTACAAGATAACATAGCTAGATACTACAATCAGTAATATATTTCTATCTTTGTCTTTAATCCTAGTGATAAAGTATTTTTAGATGTCTTAGACATTTATATCACCTACTCTTTGGCCAAGCTGTTTCATAATTGTCTGAGATATTATGTAGTAGAGAAGCAAGTTGGACCTGTTAATCAAAGTCTGGTATATTAATTATATTATTCTATCATATTGTGTGAAGATGCAGCAGTTTGCATCAACTTACCACATTCCTTGGATTACCACTGTATTTGGCATGGCCTATTAAGCTTTTTCAGAATCTCACCATACTTCTAACATTAATTAACACCAATATTATATGATGATTCAGTATCTTACAATACAGGACAAAAAATTGCCATAGAAAAGAACAGTCATCTTCATAGAAGTTATATCATTGAAAGATTGTATAAGCAAGAATAAACATGTTTGATCTTTGTGAAGGTATAAGCAATATGCTGACATCCTTCTTCAGACTCATATATATGTGATGAAACAATTCTGGCAACAGCCCCCTAGATTTAATAGTGGTATACTGGGTCTTGCAAAGTCTTTGCTTATACCTAACAAAGGTATTAACAGAAATCAGCAATTCAAGCAAGAGCTATAGTCAATATCATTTGAGGAGATTATTCTTCATCATACAAACCTTGATTCCCAGTTGGAGATGGCTGAATTTGTTTAAGTAGAGGATAGGAATGTGGAAACACTAAGATATATCCAGAAAAGGATCTACATAAACTTTGAGTATAAAAAAATACCAAAGCTAAAGTATTTTAGAGATAGAGCATTATGTTAAAATCAAGGGTTGTGCCAAAATCTCTTGATTGGGTGGAGACAAGAGCTAACTATAATTAGATTGAAGTAGGAAGCAAGGATTTAGCCTTCAGCTGTAATCTCTTAGACATTGGTATGGACAATACTTAGAATAGCTGAACACACAATGAGAGAATGCACAAATATAATTGAGTTTCTGAGTGGATTGCAAGTGGCATCTGATAGTGAGTTTGTTCCAAAGAAAAATTGTCTTATCTAACATTCTGTTCAGAACATGAGAAATGTTATGCAGGGATCATTTAACAAGATGTCAGTGCCAACAACATTATTATCAGTAATGGAGTAGAGTATCTGATTAGTTTTGATCATAACAAGGTCATCTAGTAATTTGAGCCTTAGGTGAATGGTGATTACTAAAGAATCAAGGAATCTTTGTACTAAGTGTTGCTTAAATACTTTGAGAAGTCAGTTATATTACAAGTAGAAAAGATGATAGGTGATCTTGATCATGCTCATGAGTATTTGAATCATAAAATAGGTAAAGTGTACACCAGACCACTATCATTTGATTACTTAGAATGGTGTAAAGAACCACATGTATGTCTTTCTCCTAAGAAAGCCACTGGCTTTTCTTCTAACTTTATGACATTCTTTCATTTGATTTGTGTTACACTGGATCTGGTCATATCATGGTGTGTTCTTGAACACAAGTATCTGAGTCTTCCTAATCCTTGACCAGATATTATGTACATCTATGAGCCGTATGTTATGTGACCATTCTGTACACACTGTAATCCATGATATTAAGTCATTTATATGGATATTAGGCCATTCAATCATCAAATACTTGAGACTAGAAGAAGCTCTAAGAGAAAAGACCCAGTGCTGAGAGAAGCCTTATCAGTGTTTATAGGTAGTAGTAACTCCCAAGAGCAAAAGAAGCTAATCTTGTTCAGAGACAACCACTATGAGAAGCTATTGGAGCATGTCAGCCCAGAGTTTGAGATTCTCAAGAATCTTATGTATGCTTAGCATCATATTGTTTATGTAGCTTATTGATATAGCTCTAGAATAGAGTTTAAGTATCCACACTGGAAATTTCTTCAGTCTATTGACTATATGATTGAAGCTCTAAATATAGTATCCAATGTCAGGCAGATAAGGAGTGAATGTCATCATGATGTAAGGTTGGCAATCTGTAGCTAACAGACTATACACTATCTAGTTGGCAATCTGGCAGATATGGCTTGACCTCTCTTAAATTATAATTTGCAGTCTTTATGTAGTTAAGAACCTATATCCAATATATCATTTAATCTAGCTCTAATAGCTAATAGCACCTTGAAATCTTTCTTAGATTGTATGTAAAAAAGAATGTACAGGGCATAATCAAAGTGATGTTGTCATCTGGTGCAAGTGGCTATGTATCTACCCTTGTTGACATCCAATGACAACTAGTGAATAGAATAGACTAGATAATAAACTCTAGTTTAATTATTGAAGAATTATTTAAGCAAGTCCTGAGCAATTATTCTGATTTGCATGATGTAGTCAAAGCCCAGGTAAGTGTCTTGCATCTGTCATTCAAGTAATTCATACTTAATAATGGTAATATCACTGTTATATTTTAAGACTTAGAGTTAAAGTCAAAAGAATAAATCTTGGATTGGGTTAATCACAAGAGAACTCAATGGAGTTCCTAGTATAGAGTATCTACCTTATATACTACACTAGATGGTCCATGCTACTACTGTGTCTAGCCTATTCTAAAGACCATGTGTAAACTATAAGGTTAATATATATTAGGCACATTATATAACATTATTATTCTAGAAGCTTTTACTCTGTTTCATTGTGACCATTACTGTGACATGTGACTAGTTTGTGACTGTTGTGACTGTGACATCATGATGAACCCTAACCCTAAATAAAACCAAAAGGAAAATGAAAAAGGAAAAATAAAATAAAGTCTATTATTTATAACTTTAACAATCACTAGACATTGTTAGACAAAAGTGTGGTGGTTATAAATTCATCCTAGTATTTGCTTAGATATTATTATATTACTTATGTTCTATTCTCAGTTCATCCACAATATTCAACTTTAGCTTACTTTCATCCTATTCTATAATATATACAAACTATGAATGGTCTTTAGTACTAAGTGCATAGGAATCAAATAGATGCTGAAATATGCACATTATCTTCTATATCAAAGACCTGTAGTCTTGCAAAAGTGCAATTCAAGTAACTGCATTGGTTATTTCTTTTCCTAAGACTAAGATCATAAAGATATGAATAACCATATACTTTATTTACCACAAATCTTACAGATTTCTTTCCTCACTTGTTCTGTTGACTTTATCACCTATTAGGGGTTGCAATTTAGTGTGAAAATGTTCTTGCTTTGGAAGATATTCCTTGGTGTGATAAGAAATTCACTTGTGAGTGACTATTAACTTAGTGTCTACATATGTACTCATTTTGTTCTAGCTTTCTCTTGTATTGCTATTTCAGATACCAGTAATACTGACCTTGGTCTGAAAATACATCTGCACATGTTCTATCTCCACATCTAACATCCCAAGCTCCTGAATTTCTATTTAGTATATCTTTTACTTGAGCTTGAGCTTCTGCATCTAATACAATTCTTTCTCCTACTATCACCAGTTGTGTCAATGGAGCCTGTGGTTGATAGATGGCAATATGATCCATGGTTTAAAAAATAAATCAAGGGTATTGCCAAAAAGTTTGCTGTATAAAATGCAATAGACTAGTAGCAGAATGTATTTTAATTTTGCTTTCTTTGTTATGTAAACTATGTTTCTATTTTTCAAAAACTTTTGAAATGCAAGAAAACAGATGCTAGATATCAATATGGGAGATATATACTAGTTATGAATGGTATGGTACAATGAAGACTATGACAGTAACCTGAAGAAAAAGTGAACTTGACAATTAAGCATGGCTGATGACTGATTACTTTCAGTTTGAGTGTGGTATGAATAATCAATGGATCAAGCAATGGACTATCCATCATAACAACAAAGTATTTTTATTCAGTATTACCATATATCTACAAATAACCTGTTAGCAACTAATTTACATTTCATATCATCATTTGTGACAAGCTAAAGATAGTTTTCAACTATGTTTGCTAGGTTATATATAGTAATGACAGAATCAGACATTACCTGGTTTTTGCCTAGTGAAAATGTAACCTTTATACTCCTAACAATCTTTGTAGTAGTTATATCCCAGAGCTTAACAGATTGTTTTGATATAATAGCCATCATCATTCTGGAACTTCTCTTATTTGTAAGAAGTTTTTCAAAAGCTTTTATTAGTTTATTTAAAATATGACAGGAATCTCCTATATACAATGTATATATGTTTTTAATCTATTTGTTACTAGAAACTCTTTTTTATAATCATGCATAAAGCAAAAAAGAACTGATGTAAGTAAGCAAACATTTCTCTGTTAGAACAATGAGCTTATCAAAATCTCTATTCATATAGAAAGGAAGTGAATATGATAAAAGAAAGAGTGGGAGAACTTTAAGTGATAAAGAGAATGAAGGTAAACCTGTTATCTCTATGATTTCCTGAGGTAAATATTGTTGAGACAATATATTTCATATGTTTTCCATTAAATAACTGAATGCTTTGACTTTCATTTTCCTCTTTCTATTATATAATCTATTTTAATCTCTTTCTCATTATATCCCTTTTATAATATAGCCACTATGTGGCACTTTACAATATATATATATATATGCACCTAGTTACACAGTCATACCTTAGTCATTGTCCCTTGCTTAGGATTTAACCTGCTACTAATATATGTTCTATTTATGAGCAAGTAGTTTGGAGGAAGAGAAGAATACAAGTTAAATACACTACTGGAGGCTATAAGATTGGTAATCTGGTTGTTGTGTTTGAAGGCCACAACAAGTGGAGATAGTGTAGTAAGTATATTGGAAGATAGGATGTTTGTGATTGAGTATAGGATTTCTGAATTTATAACTAGAAAAGTTAGTTAAATAAAAGGAAATATACTTAATTAATATAGAAAGTTCTTGATGGTCTTGAGGCTTAGTTAGTGTAAGTTGTGGTTCTAAGGTCTTGCCAAATTGAACTCTAACATACAAAAAGTATTTACTGGGTTTTCATAGTATCACAAAATGAACTACTTACTTATTTGTGATATCTGAATCTTGGATATACTCTCAGATGTTTAGGAGTGATTCAGAAGTTCAATAATGATGATAATTATGATTAAGATCAATATAGATAATAAAGGATAAAGATTGATGTAAATTGATGTTATTAAGTCTAAGGTCTAATTCTCAGACACAAAGGTATATATACAAAAGAGTGATGGTCTATACACAAGCTGTTGCCATCACATGATCAAAACTCATACCTGATGGGAGCTGTCATCTGTCATAGCAGCTGTCAGGCTAATTTTAGAAGGTAACTAATTATGTCACTACATTGATATGCTTATATCTCTATAAATACTTATAGCTATGAGATATAACATATATCATCAGAGAT
Organism: Leucocoprinus gongylophorus; assembly: GCA_022457215.2. Lineage (NCBI taxonomy): Eukaryota > Fungi > Basidiomycota > Agaricomycetes > Agaricales > Agaricaceae > Leucocoprinus > Leucocoprinus gongylophorus. The sequence continues at coordinate 12,621 of JAJOHK020000205.1, forward strand.
AGTTTGACAAGCATTTTTCAATGCAAGTTTAATCATATGAATTAGTACAGCCATTCATGAGATATTAGCCAACAAAGCTTTTATAGTTACTGATGGCCTGATATCTCAGTAATTTGTTGTTGCCCTTATACATCCTGTATATGTAAAAGTAGCCCTCATTTGGGGCTTTCCAGCACAACTTAGTTTGTGAAAATCAGTCCACTGGTTGTGGAGATACAAGCTGAATGAAGTTTGTGACACCAGCATACACAGCCAGATAATGTGCAGAGTGAATATTATAATCTATCTGACTATTCTAATAACATTCAATATCTCACTAGATATTTCAAACTTAGTCTAATGAGATTTATAGTTCTGTTCTCCTCTAGAGATTCTGATATTGCTAGTATGCCTACAATAGCAAATACTTATTACCTCTGATTTTTTTCCTTGATAGGTCACTCTTATTTTTGTCTCACCAAAGATGGTGAGGATATATTCATCAATATCAATGTTACCATGCTAACTTAAAGAATAATGTAGATTTTTCTAAGACTATGTTTAATCTGAGTAAGAATTACTTTACTAATTACTATCATATGTTACTAGTGTTGGGGCAACACAGATGAAATCTGGTGGAAGCATGAACAATAATAAAGTAGCTTGTGAAGAAACTAATACAAGCAGAGGAGGTTTCAGCAACTACTTTGCTATATATCAAACTATCAAAAGAGCCTTGCAAGTGGCTATTTAAATCAGAACAAAACTTTTGATGTATCCACACTGCTTTATAATTTCACTGGAAATATAAGTAAAGTTAGCTATTCTGTTGTCCTCCAAAATTTAAAATATATTTAATCTTACTATTAAATACTATAGTGCTGAGTACTTAATTGTAGTATGTCTAACTACAATTTGACATATTGATTCATTAATAACAGTTTTACCTTCATTAATGATGCTCGAATTACTGCTAGCAAGAAACTAGTAGGCTTTATTAATACATCTGTAAGGTCCTTCAAGTTCATATTATTTTATTGTTAAAACAATTGTACCAGCTTTATTTAGCTGCTTTTGTATCTACATTTAAGAATGTTGTGCAAGGTAGTAGATTGCATGTAGTCAAATCAGAATGATATCATATGTCAATCCTACTTCTCTAATCAAGTCAAAATACTAGCTGGTAAGGCAGATTTTCCAATACTAGGAGATTTTCTTATCAAAATCATATTTTGGGTGCTAGTATTTCTGATCTTAGATTCAATCACTTGCAAAATGTTAATGTGAGTGTCTTTCATATGAGGTAACAGATGTCTATGCTACCAAATTATCTCCTGATGGATAATTTCTGGCTGTAAAAAAGAGGTCTAAGAATGTTATTGAATTACAGAATTTGGAATATGGCAAGAATACATGACAATTCCTATATCATTCTGGTAGATATTTATTACTCTACTTTTTGCTGACCAGTGACATTTTAATGGCCATATTTAATGAACCTAAGCATATTTTTGTTTGATGATTGAACATATAAGAGATAGTATTCTGTATTAGTAATATTTAAGGCATTCCTATAGCTGTGATATGTGTATCCCTCATCTATTTATCCTATAAGATAATATAGTGGAGATCTTTATAACTAGCTTGTATATGATCTTTAAAACAGAGTATACTTCATCCATAATGAGTATTTGCTCAGCCACAAGATATTGGTGGGAAGTTTGAATAGGATATGGGATATAATGAATCTAGCAAGAAAACAGTATATTACTCAAAGTAATACCAATATTCTATATCCTATTACAGTCTTATACTCCAGAAAGATAATAACTATTATATCAAAATAATTAACTACTTTGAAGATTGTAATGTAATTAATACTTATCACACCAATAATGTCTTTCAAAGCAAGAAAATTTTCACACTAAATTATGACTTGTGATGAATTATAAAGTCAATTGAACAATTGAAGAAAGAAATATGCAAGATTTCTATTCATATTTTGGTAATCCCAGTCTTAGAGAAATAAGTAACCAGTGCAGTTACTTCCTATGTACTTAGTACTAGAGAATATTTATAGTGTATTGTAGGATGTGACAAAAGTAAGCTGAAGTTGAACATTGTGAATGATAGAATATGATGTACCAAGTAACAGTAATATAATAATACCTAAACAAATACTAAGATAAATTGATAGCTACTACACTTTTTTCTGATGATATCTAGTGATATTACCATTCTTGAGCTTAAATGACAGATACAAGACACTTACTTGGGCTTTGAATATATCACATAGATCAGAATAATTGCCTAGGACTTGCTCAAATAATTCTTTAATAATTGAACTAGAGTCCATCAACTAGTCTACTCTGTTTACCAGTTATTGTTAGATGTCAACAAGAATAGATGTACAACTGCTCATATCTGATGACAATATTACCTTAATTATGCTCTGCATATGCTTTATTATATGCAATATAAGAAAGCTTTCAAGGTACTAGTAGCCATTCAAAGCTGGATCCAATGATTAGTCAGATGTAAATATGGTAGTTGTCTCAAATGTCAGTAGTACCAAAGAGTAGCTCCAATAACTCCTCCCAGTACTCATTTATCAAACTGTCTGTATATACCTCTGTATTTACCTGGCAAAATATAACATGTTCTCTTACAATGTGACCTACCATATGTCTAAGGTTTGATAGCAGTAGATCACTTATGAAAAATCCCTCTCCAGCTGAATAATATACTTTGGTAGCTTAAATAAACATAGCCATCAATGTTAAGCCTGTCTCTAGGAACAACTCAAATGCCCCCAATAGATGTTGGGTTTACAGTAGTATCAAATATCCATTGTGTTTCTGATTAAGAAAATAACAAGCTGCTTTTGTAAGTTTATGATTATTTCCTTCAATCAACTTCATTCAGAATAATTGTTCAGCCTGGAAATTCAAGTTAGTATCCCTCATCCTCTACACATGGTCAGCTCAAGACTCATCTCATCTATAGCTTCCTGTTACAATTCAATGACCTTAGGGCTGATCAAAGAAAGAAATCTTATATTAGGACTAACATAAGAGAACTCAATAGAGAATTCTGTACAAGATTGTCTACCTTATATACTAAAATACCATGGTTCATGCTACTACTTCTTTAGCCTACTCTAAACAACTATGTGTTTGCCTTAAGATCAATATATGTTGTACATATTGTATAATGTCATTCTTCTAGAACCTTCTATGTCTTTCTCTGTGATATCATGACTTGGGACCATTACTGTGACTGTGTCATATGATGTGACATATGTGTGAAGGTGTGACCATGATGTCACTCTAACCCTAACCCTAAATCTAAGTAAAGAAAATAAAAGAAAAAATAAAAGAGAATTAAATAAAGAAACTAGCATCCAACTTATTTATAGGAATAATAAGCTAATAGCCCAATGTCATCCAAGCTTGCAAAGTTAAGTTTCTACAAGTTAAACAATAAATAAATGGCAAACATCTTGATAGAGTAGAAATCATACCTTTACTCTTTCTAAAGTATATTGTTGTAGCAACCACTAGTCACAAAACTAATAGAGGCACAAGCAATAAATCTTAAGGGTGGATATCATTGTGGAGATCACAAGAAAACTTGACAAGAAGTCTCTACTGAATTGCTACTCTATTTATATAATTTACAGATAGTCTGTGCTATTACTAATTTAACCTTGTCCTAAAGTCTATGCATTGTCTATACCTCATTCTCATGTCTTCCATAAGAACACTATGCTATATACATGTGTCCTGACATTATTCTTCTAGTCCCTTCTCATCCAATCTAGGCCTATGACCTCACATTATGTGATATATCATGTAACTGTAGTAATATGCTTCTTCATCATCAATAAAGAAAAAAAATATTAAATTAGGAAAAATAGATAAAAGAAAAAGAAAAATATTAGTGTCCAAGCACACCATAACTTATTTGAAGAGAAAGGGTTTGGAAAAAGTCATGTACTGAAGATTCATCAGCCATCATTAGCATTCTGTATTAAATTGTCATATCAGAGACATCAGGATAACAATATCTATGGTATATAATGATATTCCAAACTGCCTTGATACACTTATAAAAATTGGTATAAATATCTTCTGATAGCTTGTGTATTGTGGCTACTACTTATCAAAATGATAAATGACAACACAAGCGGTAAAATCTCAAAGTAAGATTATCAAGTAGGAATTCACAAGAGAACTCAACAAGGAGCCTCTTCTTAATTAAGGTCCTATTTATACAAATGGTTCATGGTCCGTGCTACTAATAATTAAACCTGCCCTATAGTCCATGCTTCAACCTCATGCTCACCTCACTTCTTACTCAAGGCCACCATGCATACTCCATGTACTCTGACGTCATCTTCTAGATTCTTCCACCAGGTTCTAGGCCTATGACGTCACATCATATGACCTGTCATATGACTTCCTTGTCACGTGCCCTTTTCATCATCTCTAAAGAAAAAGAAAATAAAGAAAAAGAAAAGTAAAATCAGAAAAAATAAAATTGTTTATGTCCAAAGTGTCCCATAACATTGTGTTGCCAATGGTGTCTTTTTTCCAAGTTCATTGATTGCTTCTTTTCCTCAAACAACTATGGAAGTAACAAGATATCAGCCAGCAAGAATAGATACTAAAACAAGTCACATATTATTCCTACCCAGTCCATAAAGAATGGATAGAATTTTTTCAGAGTATCCTCAAATCTCTCCATCATCTCTAATAGCAGTCCCAGACCTTGGTATTACTCAGATATATATTTGTATAGAACATAGTAAAAGAGCTCATCTTGGAATATCAGATATTTGCTAGAAGAGAAAAACTCATCTGAAAATATATAAAGTAATTTTCATAGCTTTGAAAGTCTTTCATTTACTAATTGTATTTATAACAAGGAATACTATGAGTAATGGATGATATATATACTATGTGAGATTCTATTTATTACATATAGAGTTTGAAAAAGATATAGTACTTTGGTAACCAAATCCATATAGTGATGCCAATTCTCAAGCAATAGTCTTCTGGTCTTGCCTGGTCAAGCAAGAATTTGGGCCTTTTAGGATTCCAAAGGATATTAGCTTAGAAGTATTACAACTAGAACTTCCAGAAGGATGGATAATTCATAATGTTTTCAATGAGGACTTGCTGACATGATGTGTGGAGCCAAAGTTCAAAGGACAACATGAGGAACCAGCACCTCTGCCAATGATTATTAATGAAGAAGAGGAATATGAAGTAAAAGAAGTCAGGAAGTACAGAAAACACAGGAGAAGAACACAATACCTGGTGCATTGGAAAGGATATGGAGATGAACATGACCAATAGATAGCAGAAACAGGGTTGCCTCATGTAAAAGAGGCGATAGAAGATTATTGGACAAGGTGTTCGAGTCAAAACCTATAAAGAGGGGTGTTGTAGACTCAAAACCTTAGCGTTGGTTAAGAGACTAAACCTTGTATAGGGTTGACACAAGAAGAGCTCGATAAGGAGCTCCTACTCTATCTATCACTATATATACTAGTCTGTCCTGGTCTGTGCTACAACATTATATGTCTGACCCTAAAGTCCATGCCTCTACCTCATGTCCTATTACTCATCCACATGTGTTTTCCATAAGGCCACCATGCTTTCTATATGTGCCCTGACATCATACCCTTTACCCTACTCTATTGTCCTATGTCATCACTCTTAATCTCTGTCGTACATGCATACACCATGTGTGCACCATGAGGAACCCTTGTCCCTTGACGTTACTCCTAACCCTAACTCCTACTCTAGACTCTTCCCGATCCTTCTAGACCCTAAGTCCTTCTAGACCGCTCTAGACTACTCTAGCCTATATCACATGACTTCTAGGTTACGTATCTATCTCCTAACCCTATGTCCATTGTAGACTAATGATTACCTAAGGTCCTAACCCTAACCCTAGTCCAAAGTCTGTCCATACTCTCATACTATAACAAGAGGAGGTAAAATCCCATTTCAACAGCTCAAAGCATTCACTCAAAGTCTCAAAACAAAATGTCTTCCCAACTTTTCAACAACAACAACAACTACACCACCGCTCCTACCTCCCCAAACCTATACATCTCCAGAAAACTAAACAACATAGACCAGGCTCAAGTCATGAAGAAGAAAAGAGAAGATTGAACGAAATTATATCACAAGACATTGAAGGGGTTGGAGACAATGATAGATATACAGAGAATGGTGAAGGATATCAAGAAGTTGGCAGAAGAAGCAAACACAATGAATAAAGAATGTGTGATAGAAAGAGATGTACTTAGATCTAGAAAATGGCTTGCTCCACTTTCTCTCATCTGTAGATATAAATATAAAAATAGAGTGAAGCTTTGAAAAGGCACATTTCAAGTTCTCTAGAGTAAGACTCTAGCTATTGGTTAGTATATACAAGGTAGCCTTAGTTTTGGTATGGATAAGAAGCAATTGCTAAATAGTAGGGAGATGCTTAGGGGAAATATGACTAATAATTATCTAATAGAATGCATCAAGTTCAGCAGTAACATTTGACTTAGTGTTTGATTACATCTGTTGTGAATAGAATTCAAGGATGCAGTCTAGCTATTGTTGAAGGAGATCTTCTTGATCCATGATGAATCTGACTAGAGTAGCAGCATATATCCAGAGCCCTGCTACCATTGCAACAAGAATGTTAAGGATATCTTTTGAAGGCCACATGATATTAGTGGAGGCAAGAGCACAAAGTTTGTCATGAAAGTAGTATATGATATCACTATCATTATTATTTGACACAGATAGCTTGACCTTAAAGAAAAGATAAAATCTGGAGCATGGTGAGAATGTATGATGAATGTGGATTTCAGATTAACTAAAAAATGCCTAGAGAAGAGGAATCTTATCACCATGCTCCTTTACTGACTTGGCCACAAGATCCATGATCTTTTGCTACACAGAATTCTTTTTTCATTCATCAAGGCCATCAATAAACATAGTCTTTTTTTGTATACCCACATTTTGTCCTGTAAGTTCCAGAAACAGTATGATAATAAGTTTGTGAAACTGAGTGTCAAGCCCCTTACTAGACAGAGTAGGATTTTGCTGGATCTTTAGACTTAGTGTCTTTTTATACTCATTGATTTCCATAGTGAGCTAATGAACAATAGTTGTGAAGAACTTCAGGAAATTGTCTGTATGTTGAGTACAAGAGAAAAATAACAACATGCCAAGCCTGTGTTGTAGTGCAGTCTTTTCTGTACATAACTTCATGATTGCTGATTTTCCTACTTTAGCTAGACTATATATTTATAGCAAGCAATGTTGTTGTAACTGGCTTCTGCAAGTAGTCTAGGCAGATATGTCATTGATGTACTGAGTTTGAGTCTCTTTAAGACAGCTAGACTTGTATAACTTAGTTACAGATGAGTTGTAAGCAGTAGTAGTAATACTACTTTTATATAATATATTGATACTTGTATATTTGAGATATTAACAATGTTGTCTGATAATAGTCATAATATTTCTTACTACTTCTAGCATTACTAAACACATTTATAAATATCATGTTCTTGACTTCAAAATTTCTGGCTTGCAAGAAAATGCTCATTAATGGTATAAATGAAAGAGACAGAGGACATAGGCCAAGAGTAGTTTATATAGATGTAGCTACTAATGAGCTGTAGAATCTCACTAATAATTAAGCACTGCAGCTGATTTAGCATGATATTCATACATGATCAATAGAACTAGAACATGTACATATAATTACTACAACAACTGTCTATATGATAGAACTCTCTGAACCAATACATTCTAGGACATGAACAGCAAAAGCTAAGACAGCATAATTATATTTGATAAATGCATCTCTGAGATTTGGTGTTCCTGATCTAAATATATCTATCTTATCCTCTGAGTGTCTTAATAATAATTAGAATCAACAAAAATGCATTTCTCTGATACTAAGATATCTATCTTAGTCTCTTGTATGAATCTAGCCTTATTGGGTTTTTCTTATAAGAAGTCTTCTTTGAAGATAGCTGAGGTCAGAATAATGTTCTTGAGTGATGTGGATGAAGGATTATTGTCTCATCAGAATAGAACACACTCCCAGTCCATCAACTTGGACATTTCTCATCAAATAGTTTTCTATTCCATTCTAATATATACTTCTCTGATTTTCTCTCTGTATGAGCTAGCAATAGATAATCATAAAAGTATCAGTTTGAGAAGTAGCTGATATTAAAGGGAAACAATTTCTCAAGCATAGTGTAAGATATCATCCTATTTTTGCTTGTCCTTACTCAAATTTGGAGCATATTGAAATTACCAGATATAAAGCATGATCAATTGATAAGCTAATACTGCTCAAAAAATAAAAATACTTTTTAAGATGCAGCAAACTTAGCTGCACATATTATTTTTACAATACTGGGAGTCTATCAATGACTCCTTGAATAGAAATTAGTACAGGCACAATCATGCAAAAGTTTAGGAGTATACACAAGTATATAATTTCAAGACATTTGAATTCAATCAAATTTCAATGATGGATTGTATATTATATTAGGCATGTCATCATCTTCTAAGGTGCCAAGACATTTTTAATAGTATCTATCTGCTTCTATAGATTATATTATGTCAATAAAAGTAGCCAGTTCTGAAAGATACAAAAACATCCACAACTAGAACTCTTTGGATAATTGTGACAGACAATAACCAATTCAGAGTTTGAGCAGCTTTGTAAAACTCTGTGTTAGTGACTCAAAGTACTTCACAACATGTTGGAATCTGGCAATACTACAAGACTTGCTCTCAATATATTAGACCAATATAGAGATAAGCTGAAATTTTGAGCTGTATTGAGGATAGCAAAACTCAGACTTATCATGAGTAGACAAATTGAGATGTTGATTGAGCTTATCAAGGGTCTTGAAGGTGCTATGGCAGAGATAACACTCATAGCTATACACAACAAATGAGTTCTTATTTACTAACTAGATAACTAGCTGAGGTTGCTTTGAACAATCTTCTTTCCTAAGTAATTGAAATTTGGGGAATAATTCTGAGTTTTTGAATGGCTGCTGTAACTTGATGGCAATTGATATAGTGACAACCCAACTAGATGTGCATTGTAATAGACAAAGGAGTCTTGAATATGTTATCACAAAAAGAGCATTTGAAACTCTTTCTTTTGTGGATGGGCAAGACATTGTACTGGTTCAAGAACATGAGTTTTTGCTTACTAGTATTCCAATAATATGCATGCACACCTGAACTAGAGCTTTTTTGTTGGCAAAATCATGTAAGCAAACAAAGCACTAGTTGTGGGCTGATGTCAGGTATAGTTCACATTAGAAGGCAAAAGTCTGTGAAGTTGGCTTGATGATGTGTGGAGTGTGTGAACTCTATACTTAATAATGCAAACTTGTGGAATTACCTTGACTTCAGCTTATGTGCTGTGCTATCTATCTGCTATGTAGTCACAACTTCAGATGATTGGATAAAGTCCAAGGTGAGAGTGAATACTGATTGGTGTGTTACCATTGAACATTGTAGATTAAGTTCAATAGTAATTATCTTTGTCAATTATCAGACTAGTGAATTACAGTGTAACTACTAGTCTTATATACAAATAGGAGATATAGGAGATGCTTAGGGTTTCAGTAGTATAGCTCTTATCACTCTGAGTAGAGGTTTCAGTAGTGAGACACTAATAGGAGTAAGGTAAGAGGACTCTGCCATGGAAGACTAAGTCAGGTAGAAGTATCTCCATCATGGAAGACTGGATATCTAGATTATTAATTACTATTGCAGAGATGTGTTGCAAAAAGAATGGCTGTTACAGAAGATAGGCTTGTATCATGGACATTGAGGGGACAGTATTACCACAGAGATGTATTTTCCAAACAGGTGGACTTGGCATATAACAGCTGAATTGTAAGCTAGATGATTATTAAGAGCAGCATCACTGATAAAGCTGTAGTTGTAGCTATAGCAGTAGGTCTTAGGTTTACTGACATTTGACACAGATGAATTAGTGACTGTTTTAGTATCTGAGTCAAATTGGTGAGCTGAGCAAAATATATAGACAGCCTCTCTATGTTATACAATCTAATAGAATTTGAAACTAGTGTATATATCACAAAATGAACTACTTATTTATTTATGATATCTGAATCTTGGGTATACTCTCAGAGATTTAAGAGTGATTTCAGAAGCTCAATAATGATGACAATAATAATTAAGATCAATATAGATGATAAAGGATAAAGATTGATGGAAATTGATATTGTTAAGTCTGAGATCTAATCCTCAGACACAGAAGTATATATATAAAAGAGTGATGGTCTGTATACAGGCTGTTTCCATCACATGATAAAAACTCATACCTGATGAGAGCTGTCATCTGTCATAGCAAATGTTAGGCTAATTTTAGAAAGTTCTAATTATGTTACTACATTAATATGCTTGTATCTCTATAAATACTTATTATTATGAGATATACTATATATTATTAGAAATGGTTTGGTGAGCACCTTCCAACACAAGTTCAATTATGTAAATCAATCTAGCCATCTATGAGATATTAGTAAACAAAGCTTTTACAGTTACTGATGGCCTGATATCTCAGTTGTTTGTTATCACTTTGTATATTCCACATATGTGCAAATAGCCCTCATTTGGGGCTTTCCAGCACAACTTATTTTGTGAAAGTTAGTCTACTAGTTATGAAGATAAAGTTTGTGACAGTATAATTGCATAGTAATTTGAGCACTTACTTAGTCCAAAGCATACTTATCAACAAAGATTCTATTACATATCCTACATTCTGGAATTCCATAGCCTTTAGCCCTTGAATATGACTATATTGCACCTACAGAGGTGAAAATACAGTTACAATAAAGGCACTGGTAGATCATATCTCTTACTCAGCTAAAAGTAAATCAATATGGTAGCCAAACAAACAGTTGATTGGCTTTTCTCTTGTCATTCTGGGAAGTAGCACATGATTCACTTATTACAAACACATTTGATTGCCCAGACTGTTGGAAGAAATACTAGCAGTAGCACAAAGTGTGTAAAATTGATCCTGATTCTCCATTCTAACAAGTAGTATGTAGTAGATAAGATAAGTGAGGTAAGAGAAAGGAAAATATAGCCATCTAGCCAATAGAAAAGCAGGTATAATTATAGCAAATATGTAAGTGTAATAGTTCACTTTTGACATTTACAGGCTATACTACCTTTCTATGTATATACATACATATATCTATATATTTGTACTAATACTACAACTAGTTACAGTGAGGAACTTTTTATGTTCTGTGGGTATTTCTTACATATTATATACCCTAGATAGTATATTCTGCTCTACTTATTACCTGTGCACTGTCAATTTTTACACACAAGTAGTTATACACTAACAGCTATCTATCCTTGACAGTCAGATTTTGTCACATAGTCTACCTTAGCTATTATTAGGGCTTGAGGGCACTCATTGTATCCTGAAAGATGGGGAATAAAGATGGGAGCAATGCAAGGAGTTCAACAATGTATGTTGCCAGAGACTAGGCTCCATTCTTATCAAGATATCAAAAGACAATTTACACTTGAGCAAAAGTCTATAGATTTTGTATAGAGTTTATAGAGAAAGTTTTAGAAACTGAAACTAAAATTTAAAGTGTAGACCTTTGAAATGACCTCAGTATTGGAAACAGTAGACTCAGGTTTCTTTTATTTTTCTTTTAGTTTTTCTTTTGCTTTCTATTTTCTATTTTTATCTTCTATTCCTATTCCTTTATTTAAAAATCATTGTCACATATATGTCACATACCTGTCTCACATATCACATGACCATATGACATAAAGAAGATCATAGAAGGTTCTAGAATTGAGGAATGAGTCAATTAGTAAAATATAAAGATACAGGTCTGTATCTACAACTATATATACCTATTGACAATATGGATAACATATGGTGAACATATGTAAATACTATTACAGAATATAATGAAAATTTAAGGAAACAATACCTATTATATAAGGTGCTGACTGAGACAACTTTAGCACAATCAATCATTATATCATAAAGAGCTAACCCTTAATCATATAGTTTATGCTATAGTAATGAGGTAATCATGAGGAGGTAATCATAACAATACCCCTGTTTTAGCATTCATCTCCTCATGAACTAGTCTAATAATGCTAAATATCCAACTATATATGATGTAACCATTTTCTTTGTAGGTCCTATAATGATTTGGCCTTGCAATGTTAACACAATGAAATAAGGTTCATGAGGTGGTCCTTCTATATACATATTGATGGGAATTCCTTTCCTCATTGTATCTGCATTATGTTTCTTTTCCAAGAATGTGGTGGCAATTTTATTCCAGTATTGTTTGTCTTGTTCTTCTTAGGATCTTAAGACTTTATAGTATAGTGGTAGATATAATGGCATTGTCTTTACAGGTGCTTGTATGAACTTCATATATTTTTCCATGTTATTAATTTCATCCTGGATGAAAGTAGGTTCTGGGGTCTTAGGTTTTGGTAAGTCAACATTATATAGTTTGCATAAGAGAACTTTTTCTTCTTGAATTTGTTCTTTGTCTTTAGTCACTGGTTTCTTCAACTCAAAGTCATCTTGTTTATCTACCAGCAATGCTTGAATATGGTATGCTTGATTTTTCATGTAACTTTGAGTGATATTTCATAAGTCTTCAAATATGCTGAATATTGCTTGCTTGCTATCTGTATTCTGAAGTTATGACTGGCTTGTAGAATCATTGTTTCTATTTCTGTGATTTGAGTATTGGCTTCTTCTGCCAACTTGATGATGTTTTGTAGTTGTAGCTATACATCTACCATTCATTTGATTCCTTGAATAATTTTGTGGTACTTCTTTATTCAATCTTTTCTTTCATTATTCATTGTTTTGACTAGATTAATGTTATTAAGAGTGTGAGTTTCATATGGGTTTGGTGAGGTAAGAGCAGTTATGAATTGCTGAGACATGTAGAAGATGTTGGTTGAATGTTTTGGAACTGTCAATTTAGGATTTTACCCCTCTCTTTTATAGGTTTCAACTCAAAATCCTTGACCAGTAATCTTTAATCATCTCTTTTGCATGAGGCAACACTGTTTCCACTATCCATTGATCATGTTTATCCCTATAACCCTTCCAATACACTAAGAATTGAGTTCCCTATCCTTGTTTTCTATACTTTCTGATTTCTTTTATTTCATACTCTTTTCCCTTGTTAACAATATTTGGTAGTAGTGTCAGTTCTATGTGCTATCCTTTGAATTGGGGTTCTCTGCATTGTATCAGCAGGTTTTTATTGAACATATTGTGTATTATCCATCCTTTTGGAAGTTCCAGCTAAAATGCTCCTTAACCAATGTCTTTTGAGATCATAAATAGTTTCTATCTTTTCTGGTTAAGCTTCTTCAAAGATTTGTTTGAATAAATATCTTTAGCTTCTAACCACACATTGTTTCCTGTCTTTAATCCTTGTGAATTTTGTCATTTCTTGTCAAATTACCTTTTCATAGCTTCTTTTGCTATTTCTATTGACTTCCTAGCTTCTTCCTAGCTTTTTCGTAATCCAATGAGGAATTCTTTTAGTTTTGGAAATTTTTCTGCACTGTCAGGTTCCCTTTCCATGGATATCTTCCAAAATTGAGTTTAAATGGGGTCCTTCTTGTAGCCATATGTCTTTTGTTGTTATATTGGAATTCTGCAGCTGCCAACTATTCTGTCTAATCATTCTATTGGTAATTGATATAATGTCATAGGAATGCTTCCACTTCTTGATTTATCTGTTCCATTTGGCCATCTGTCTGGAGATGGTATACTATGGATAAAGTTCTTCTTATTCCTAATGCTTTTTTTAAATCCTCTATGAATTATGAAGCAAATTGAGATTCCCTATTACTAAGGATTTTCCTTGGTACTCTATATATTTTCCAGATTTTGTCTTGATATATTTGAGTGATTTCTTCTGATAAAACACTTGTTGTTGTTACCTTAAGTCAAATCATCTTTGTAAATCAATCCACTATAACCATGATAGTGTTTTTTCCATTTGATTTTTAAAGTGGTCTAATAATATCAATACTAATTTCCTGCCATAGTTCTTTTGGTATTTCCAATGGATGAAGTTCTCCAGCCTTTTTCATATATTGTATTTTGTTTTGCTGGTATTTCATGCATCCTTGGATATATCTCTTGATATCTCCTTTGACTCCTGGCCACCAATAATTTATTTTAATCAACTCAAGCATTCTTTGTTGTCCTAAATATCCTATATCCACTAGGTCATGATTTTCTTATAAGATTTGCTCTTGTATTCTTTTACTGTTTGGAACATAAATCCTTCCATCTATCTAGACAATTTCATTTTCTTCCCAAGATTATCTATTTATTTTTCCAGTTCCTTTATCACTTTTTGTTCTTTGGTGCTATTCCTTCATATTTTCTAGTAGTGTGGTTTTTTCTACCACTTAATTCCTCCATATTATCATTACTTTTGCTATAATCTGTTGCCTGGTCCATATTTCTTCTTTAAGTGTCTGAACATTCTTGTTATCCTTCTTGGTATCCACATGATCCTTTCTTGATAGAATATCTGCTTTGGTATTTGTTTTTCCTAGAATATATTATAATATGAAGTTATAGTCTTATAACTTCAGATACTATCTTGCTTGTTGTCTATTTAACTTGTGCAGTTCCCTGAAATACTTGAGATTTTTTTGATTGGTCCAGACTTCAAATTTCTTAGTGACATCCAACAAATATTGTCTCCATTTTGTTAGAGCTTCCACAATAGCAAGTAATTCTTTATTGTAGATTTCGTAGTTTCTCTCTACTGGTTATATTGTTTTGGACAAAAACACAATAGGTTTCTATTTTCCATCTTGTTCTTGGGATAATACCCCTCTTATAGCATGTTCTGAAACATCTGTTTCCACTTAGAATTTTTCTTCTCTCCTTGGAAGGACAAGTACCAGTTGACTTGTAATCTTGTTTTTTAACTCTTCAAATGCCTTCTGATGTTCTTTTTCCCATTTCCAGTCTTTATTTCCCTTGATTTCATTAAGAGGCCTTGCTGTATAACTGAAATTTTTGATAAATTGTTTGTAGAAATTTATGAATCCCAAGAAGCTTTCTACTTCTTTGATCTTGGTGGGAGTTTTCCATTCCTTAACTGCTTTGACTTTATTGCTCTCCATTTGAACTTGTCTTCTTCCAACAACTACTCATAGGATCAGAATTTCTTCTATATTAAAGTTACATTTCGACTGATTGAAACACAAATTGTACTTCTTTGCTATTTTCAAAAATCAAATTGTTCATTATTTCAGTTCTTTCATTGTCTTAGCTGGTACTATGAAGTCATCCATAGAATTTACAATTACTCCTTCATATAAAAATTCCCAGAATATGCTGTTCATCATTCTTTAAAATGTCCCTGGCAAATTGTAAAGCTCAAAATACATTACTTGAGGTTCAAATAAGTTTTTGTTTGTTAAAAAGGTAGCCTTCCATTTGTCTCCCTCTTTGATTTGTATATTGTTATATCCCTAGATGAGGTCCAATTTGTTGAAATATTGTGACTCTCTAAGCTTGTCAATTACTTCCCTAATTAAGGATAATAGTATCTTGTCTTTTATCATGAACTGGTTTAATTTCTAGTAGTCTTGTACTAATTGCAATGATCTATCTTTCTTTGGGATGTAAAAGCATGGTGCCACATATCTTGACTTAGATTCCACAATTAATCCTGCTTCCAACTATTCATCCAAACATTAATTTAAAGCTTCTTTTGTCTTAATCATCATTACATATGCTTTCACATTCAGTTCCTTGGGTGTATCTTCCATTAAGTTGATTTTGTTATTCCATTCCTGTTCTCCCAGTAGTTTCTCAAATTTCTTCTTATTGAACAAATATATATATATATATAAGATTGAATGTACTCTAGAAGATTTTCTAGGTTTGTCTGATCTAGTTCCTTTCCAATTTACTGCTGGTCTTTATCCTGTGATTCTGTTGCCTGTATTCTCCTAGTTTTGAATGTGATATCCTGATGCTTTGTTCTGCATATCTTTGGATATCTTGTAAATTGTATAGTTCCTTCTTTACAATTCACTTCTGGATTATGTTTAGTCAACTAGTCATATTCTAAAAACATGTCTGTTTCATTTAAATCCATTACTGCTGTATTGATTTGTTTCTTGTGTCCATTAATTTTGACTTCAAGTGGTGCTATTCTTGTTACTTTTCCATTCTTGGTACCATATACATTGAATACCTTGAAGAAAATGTCTACCAGTTTTGTTTTGATCCTCTCATCTTTAAACAGTTGTTCATTGATTCCTGTATGAGTGCATCTGGAGTCTACCAATGCTTTTAACCATAATTCTTTTCCATTCTTTATTTTGACATTTGCTCGCATATTTAGTTCTCTCTCTTTGTTGTTCCATTGATGAGAAATAACATATTGATTGTGAAATTTAGTTAAATAGAACCCTTATACCATGCTTTCTTGGAATCTTCTCCAAAACTCTGCTTTTTATCTTTTGCTTCTTCATCTGTTTCTTCTTGAACATTTCAGTTCTTCATCTTCTGTCCTATTCTGTAATCTTTGGCAATGTGTCCTACTTATTTGTATTTATAGCACTTCCTAGTATTCTTTTCTTTCTTTGGTTTTCTGCAATATTTTGCTGAAACATCTAGGCTTCTCATTCTTGAAATTCTCTTTGGATTTCCTAATATCCATGGGTATTCCTCATCCTCTGTATATAGTTTCTGATCCTGTTTTATAGTCCTGTCATCCTTCTGTAGATTCATAGCCTTGTCCTACTGAGGTCATTGCTACCTTTTACTCCTTGAGTGTCTCTGGTACTGCTATTGGTAAATACCCTAGTATTATCTTAATAATATCAGCTCATATATTCTTCTTCAATAAAAAGATGGTGTGTAACTCATTTTTATTGGCTTTTATAGCTAGCACTTTGAACTCTATCATAAAGTATACTATGTTCTTCTTTCCTTGCTTGAAGATCTCAATTTTACATTTGGCATCTACTTGTCAAGGATAAAAGAAGTGGACTTAATATTTTCTTATTTTCTTCTCTCACTATTATTTTATTTCTGATTTATTTTCCTTTATTCTATTTTTAGAGCTATGGTTATGGGTGGAGTGACAAGATCATGCTGTCACACAGCAGGTCACATCAGATAACATGGTCACAGAATCACATGATGCATAGAAGAAGGTAGAAGGTTCTGGAAGGATGATGTTATACCATGTGTGAAACACATGGTCATTTAGGGTAGGCTAGAAATAGCGCACACAGACCATTAGGTATTTGTATATAAGGTAGACAATCCTGTACAGAGTTTTCTATTGAGTTCTCTTGTGTAAACCCTATACAAGATTCTTCTTCTGTTCAGCACTAAGGGCTTAAGTCGTAACACTGCTGTTTTACTCTTGTTACTGAATGCTATCTTGATTTCTGATTTCTCATATGAACTTATCCCAATCTTGGGTTTCTGTTTCTTCATCTAGCTCATCAAGCTTCTTCTGGGTATATATCCTAGCTACACCCCCTTTAAGACAAGTAAGAATTGTGATGATCCTGTCATCTATCTCCATAACTTTGTTACTCTTGAGGAATAATCTCATCTCTCTCCACCAGTCTTCAAATTTTATTCTGTTCCCATCAGACCATCCTAGGTCAGAGACTATGTTCTTAGACAATCCTATCTATTCATTGTTCTTGTTTACTGGTACTAGTGCTGTCAACATTTTGTCCATATATTCTGTTGTTCTCTCTGAAGCTTCTTTTGTGATCTACAAGAGTCCTAGTCATTCTGATAATACTTCTATATCATGTTCTCAATGTTGACTTATCTTGCTATCTATAGACTATGCCACACATATATTGTTTCTTCCAATAGTTAAACTATCAATAATTCTAGTAGTCTAACCATTATGCACTCTCCTTTTACAAGGTGAGCCTGGTGATGCTTTACCAAATGTTATGACATTAGACTTGGCTCAGGTTGCAACTTAGGCAAAAACTTGAGTAAGAAATGAGGAATGAGTCAATTAGTAAAGTATAAAGATACAGGTCTATATTTACAACTATATATATCTATTGACAATGTAGACAATGTATAGTGAACACATATAAATAATATTATAGAATATGATGAAAAGTTAAGGAAACAACACCTACTACATAAGGTGCTGACTAAGATAACTTCAACACAGCCAATCATTGTATCATGAAGAGCTAACACTTGATTCTATAGTCTATGATGCAATAATGAGGTAAACATGAGGAAGTAATTGTAACACATATTATTTAGGATAGGTTAGATAATGTTTTGTATAGATCAACCACCTGTTATAGGACACTTGAACACTAACAATTTTATTTTTCTTTTCTTTGATTTTTTTGATTTTATATTGATTTTCTTTTTCTTTTCTTTTCTTTTTCTTTTGGATGATGAAGAGGCATATGACACCACAGTCACATGACAGGTCACATGATGTGACATCATAGGCCTAGAACATGGTGGAAAAATCTGGAAGATAATGTCAGGACACATATATACAACATGGTAGCCTTGAGTAGGGAATGAGGTAGACATGAGGTTGTAGCATGGATAATAGGGCAGGCTTAATTATTGGTAGCATGGACCAAGCATGTTTTGTATATAAAGGACTCTAATTTAGTAGAGACTTCTTATTGAGTTCTCTTGTGATTTTCCCCACTTGATTGTCTACTGAGAGCTTTACTCGCTTGTGTAGCTATTAGACTTTGTATCTAGTAGTTGTCACAACACCACCTAGTATATATAAAGTGTATACATTGTACTAGAAACTCTATTGAGCTCCCTTGTGTAAATTCCATATAAGATTCTTTTATGAACACTTGTGCCTAAATTATAACAATACTAGAGTTTGATGCTGAAATATAGTCAATTATCAGACTGAAGATGTAGGCTCCAGTAGCCTAGTGGTTTCAATCACTGAAGACCTGGTGAGAGCACTTGAGTGAGTGTTCAAAAGGTTAAAGGTTCAATTTTCTCCAAGCGCAAATACCTTAACTTTGCTACTATGTGGTAGTAATATTATATGGTAACCACTGGAGTTCTTAGTTCCTATAATTGGTGTATACTATAGGACTAGTGAGCATTCCTGCTGCCAGGATGCAAGGTCTAGTAATAAAACCCCCTAGAGGGCAGGATCTGTAGATCTTACAAGGCCAAGTAGTCAGACTAGTTCTCATTGTGAGTACTATATCTAGTGATACACATAACTGGGACTGAAAGGATAGATCAATATAAGATGGGGAACTAGAGTAATAACAATCTGATTCTGGGAAGTTGATTGGTTAAAGGCTTAGCCTACTATTTGGTATAAACCTACCTAGTTGGATCAGATTCTAGGGAGCTAATTGGTTAAGGGCTCAGCCTGTTATAAGACAAGTGTGTGAACAGACTTTGGCTAGGGTTAGGGTTAGCTAGACATAGATAGATAAATAATTATTAGTCTACAACAGAGGAAGAGTATGTGACCTGGAAGTCATATGATAGAAGCTAGAGTAGTCTAGAGCAGTCTGAAAGGACTTAGGGTCTAGAAGGATCAAGAAGAGTCTAGATAGGAGTTAGGGTTAGGAGTGATGTCAAGGAACTATGGTTCTTCATGGTGTACACATGGTATGCACATGTATAGCAAAGATTAAGAGTATGACGTCAGGGTACATGTAGGAAGCATGGTGGTCTTAAGGAAAACACATGTGGATGAGTAATAGGACATGAGGATGATGCATGGGCAGGTAATTATTGTTGTAGCATAGACCAGGAGCCTGTAATATATATAGAGGATTAATACAGCGAAGGCTTCTTATCAAGTTCTCTTGTAATCCCTACTACTAGATAGCCAACTGAGAGCTTTGCTGAAGTCAGCATACTACGAGTGCCATTCTGGCAAGTGGTTGCTACAACACAGCCCACTGTTTGGTATAAACCTGGCTAGTAAAGCTAGGATAGGAACAGGACACCCTGCACCTCTAGGTTGGTATGACTTAGAGGTAGTTAGTCATACTGTAGAAACAACTTCTAGTCCAGATCTGTTCTGGGGCACTCACTAGGTTGGCAGGTGGCAAGGCAGTGACTCTGGACAGGTTGGGGATCCACACCTTATAGGTATAAGCAAACCACCTACCAGGAGATGGGAAGGTATAGTAGAGAGTAGCGCCTCTGCCATGACTGGGCCATAGCAGAATGGAGTAGTCCTCCTCCTCTGGCTTGAGAGATCTATATCTACTGTTGGTCTGCTGGTATAATAATGACCAGTTCAGGCTCAAGTTGAAGCTGGAGTGTTAGAATTACCAAGATACAAGAAAAACCCACCTGGAGTACTACATGGGTGCAACTCCATGCTGACCTACTTAGTAGGCTTAGGCCATTAAGTCAGATCTAGTCCTAGATGTACTCATAATAGGGAGGTTGTTGGTTAAAGGCTCAGCCTACTGTCGGCTATTGAACAGACTAGACTGTAGACCAAATAGGAAGGTCTCCTAGCAAGGGAGGCTGCTGGACATGACAGTACAAAGAAATTAGTAGGTAGGGGATAGCTCCCTACTGAACACTTCCTGTAGTTTCAATAGGGTTCCCCACAAGGGGGGCCCTAAACTTCACCTATTTGATTAACACACTTACTGATTGCCAGAAAATCTTCATAAAAGGACACCTCATGGACTCAAACAACAAATTATATGGAGTTTTCCTATTCTTTTCCCTCTTCAACATGGAATTTAATCTGGGTTCTAGAATAATTGATATTTTTCCTGACTGAATTTCTTTTAATTTAGTCAATAAAGCAAAAAACGAATTATCATGCTCTCAACAACTAGACGATATGACTATTCAATCTTCCTTGTCTCCACACATGGCAATTATAGCATCCAATGCTAGCATCAAGAATGACATTACCAATTCAGTCTCACATATCCACATACATGACCAACCTTTGGTCAAGACAGTTCATCATGCGGCCTTTGTCACCAGCACAGAAGCAGAACTTTTTGCTATTAGATGTGGTATTAGCCAGGCTTGCAGCAAAGAAAACATCTCTAAAATCATTGTCATCACTAACTCCATTCATGCAGCCAAGAAGATATTTGATACCAAGTTCCATCCATATCAAATCCACATGTCTGCCATCCTTAATGAACTTAGGTAATTTTTTACTACCTGCCAAGGAAACCATATTGAATTTTGGGAATGTCCTAGTCGACTCAGGTGGAGACTCCACAAATCTGCTGATAGAGACTTGAAATTGTTCAAGCCCATACCTATACTGCCAAGTAAAATTTTTTGAACTATTGCAAAAAAGTCAATAGTGATAACAACATCAAATTGTGAAAGATGACATTTCAAGCGTCAGATGGGAAAGGTAGACAATTCCTCAACCTTGTCAACAACAACCTTGAGACCATTGAACTGTATTACACCAAAGAGGGCCCATAGCTCTAGTCCTTTGGTCATTCTAACTCACTATATGCTCAAGCTACAAGAGCCATCACAAATCATGCCCTGATAGGTGAATATCATTTACAATTCTTCCCTAACGAAGACTTCAAGTGTCCCTGCAAATCTTATCCTATCAAAACAAGAATATACATTCTGCATGAATGTATGAGACATAACGGGTATTGGAATCCTAGAAGAGACGCTCTTAGTCATTTCGTCATGTTTTTGAGTGCCAATCTTAGAGCTTTTTGTCAAGATTGCTGAAGGTGGACTTAATTTTTATTTCTCCTTTTCATTTTTATTTTATTTTATTTTTCATTTTTGATCTATTTTCTATTTTTAGAACTAGGGTTAGGGTTAAATGATAAAGATCACAAGTTACATGATGCAAAGAAGGACGTAGAAGGTTCTGGAAGGATGATGTCATACAATGTGTTAAACATATATTGGCCTTATAGTATACACATGGTTGTTTAGGGTAGGGTAGAAATAGCTAGCATGGACCATGAGTCCAAGGTATATAAGGTAGACTATCTTGTACAGAGTTCTCTATCGAGTTCTCTTGTGTTACCCAATACAAGGTTACCTCTTAATCTAACTCTAAGGGTTTTGAGTTATAACACTTTTGCTTTTATTAACAATGTTTCCTCAGTCGACCTGAGTTGATCTTTGTGTGACTCTTAGTTTATCAAATTTCCTCTTACTTCTCTTCTTCTCTTTTCTCTCAGTCTCTTCGATTAGTTCTCTGTCTCTTCTTTCTCTCCCTCTTTCTCTCTTTAGTTTCCTTTTCTCCATGTAGTTTGCTTCTCTTGTATGTAGTTACAAAGTAGCTACCATGGTCCACCACCACATTGTCACAAACTTCATTCAGCTTATATCTCTACAACCAGTGGACCTATTTTCACAAACTAAGTTGCGCTGGAAAGCCCTAAATGAGGGCTATCCGCACATATGCGGGATGTACAAAAGCAACAACGAACGACTGAGATATCAGGCCATCAGTAGCTGTAAAAGCTTTGTCTGCTAATATCTCATGAACGGCTGAACGGATCCACATGATTGAACTTGCGTTGGGAAGTGCTCATCAATCCGTTTCCAACGATATATGATACATCTCAAAGCAACAAGTATTGGTAGAGATACAAGCATATCAATGTAGTGACATAATTAGTTACCTTCTAAAATTAGCCTGACAGCTGCTATGACAGCTGACAGCTCCCATCAGGTAT
>JAJOHK020000206.1:0-35307 GCA_022457215.2 Leucocoprinus gongylophorus
CAGGGGCCGTGGACGCTGCGGCGCCAGGAGCCCCGGTGAGTTTGGTGGACACGAGCCGTGAGTGTGCATGCGCCGTTTGGCTCGGGCCACTCGCTACACTGGGCTTGGTGACAGCAGCAGCAGCAGCGACGGCAATGTTTTTGGCGAAAAACCGCCTGTTGATGTCGACCGCCTTGAATTGTTTCGGTCGTGCGTCTGTCGGTGCCATGGCCTATTATCCCTCCCAAGTAAGGCAGGGGTTACCCTCAATCCAGCTTAGGTAATAATTGAGCCTGCATAATGTTCCGAGAACCTAGTTACCTAACTATCATATCACTGGAAGTGAGTATCTAGAGAATCTCTGTAGTTATTCTCTTCTTGATTATGGTCCTGAATATGTTTATGGAAGAGCTATATGGCAGAAGCAGATACTGTAAGGGGACCAGTCCTTTTGTGCTCTGTCACCAACCTCCTAGCAGTCAGAGACTATGATGGCTTCATCATCATTCTCCTCATGTAAGCTGATCTGAGAGATCAGAATGTATGCTAGAATAGCTGTCACCTTTAGGAACCTTATTCTGTTCTCTTATGTTTTTCTGGAGTTTTGAAGTATAACTATGTGCTTCTGCTCTAACAACAGAACACATTCTTAAGAGACCTTGAAACACTATGTGATTTGATAACTCAGGACTATTAGATGCAGTTCACACCTCATTATTGTCAGGTAATGAACATGCCCAGAAGAAGAGCATGGGAACATTCTCTGATGCATGTGAATACAATTCCAGAGTGGCCTTGGCTTCAGCAGATGAGTTGTACCTCTGCTTGTCATAACAGTCATATTTTGGATGGAAAATGTAACAAAAGATAAAACATTATGGAAGTCAGACTTCCAGGCATGGGCACTCAGTACAGTGCACTACACTAGGTGATTTTCAAGCTAAGGAATTACAAAGTATTTACTTATCTTAAATACTAGTTGTAAGAGAACTGGCTCTTCCAAACTCTTTCTCTTTTGTGTTTTTTGGCTGATCTGTGATCTGTGACCCTTTCCCACATCTACACTCATTTGCTCATCCAATTTCTCATGTTCCAGACCCTTCAATCTGCACACCAATACTTCCAACTATCTAAACATATTATTAAACTTGCTTTTCCACACTCCTCCACTCTTCTGTAACACTTTGTGGTCTTCTGAAGTTTTCTAGCATCATCCACATATCTGCCCATCTGCTTTCTCATGCTCTAGAAGTATCTGTCAAGCTCTCTAGCTCTCTTTCATTTTAGTTACTTTATTTTAAACTGTTCCTGATTACTTAAGTATTATCATTATTTGCTTATGTAATTGGAATTCTAACACATTAGAATGGATTTGTCAATATATATAGTAATTACCATCTTCAAGAATTCTCATTCTGTTCTTTTAGAATTTTCTGGAGATAAGTATATAGTTTAGTATTTCAATAGGCTTAGGATTTCCTAAAGATTTGAAGTGCTAGACTCTTCCACACAGTTGCTCTAACACTAATATTAAGTTTATCTAAGGATTGGAGAAGACAAGTAATTACTCTAGATACTCTAAAGTCCTCAGAAATCAGGTCTAATATTCTATAGATATTATAGGGAGCCATATTATTCACACCGGGGTGGAAGTTTGCAGGATGGACTTGGAGATGAGCAGACTTGTGGAACGACCTTGGCTTCAGCTTATGTGCTGCACCATCTGTCTGCTGTGTGGTCACAACTTTAGGTGAAAGAGAGAAAGTCCAAGTGGGAGTGAGTACTGATTGGTATGTCACCGTTGAACACCAGAGATCGAGTTCAATGAGAGTTTATCTCTGTCGATTATCAGACTAGTGAATTACAATATAACTACTAGTCTTATATACAAACTGATAGTATAGGAGATGCTCAGAGTTTCAGTGGTAAAACCTCTATTACCCCAAGCAGAGGTTTCAGTGTTGAGACACTGATAGGAGTATCTCTGCTATGGAAGACAGAATACCCAGATGGTTGCAGCACCGCCATGAGATGTATTGTAAGAAAGATAACTACTGTGGAAGGCAGGCTTGTATGATTCAGAGGTGGTTCCACTATGGGGATGTTATTTCTGGATGGATGGACTTGCATATGACATATATAGTCAGTAATGGAGCTAGGTTGATCTATACTAGAAGTAGTATGTTGACTAAAAGAAGAATATCTACTTTTGCAGATATTTTGAGCAGAGTGGAGCTTAGGTAATCATTATCCATGATATAGTTAAATGTGTTAAATATGCTTGGATAGTATATAACAATTATCCAAGAATGTAGAAGACAAAGCCAGAACAATCTTCAGCTTCAGCTTATGTACTATGCTTCTACAAGTTGTACTGGTTGCATATTTCAAAAGAGAACTTAGAAAACTTTAAAAGGTTAGGACTACTAGAAGATAACAAAGTATGTTGTTACTAACATTGGAAGTTAGTACTAGTTTTGGTCAATTTTCAGAATAAAGCTATTACAGTGTAAACTACTAGGTTATATACTAGGTATTCTACTTAGGGTAGTTATCTAGAATGGAGACTGCTAAGCAAGTTACCCTAAATATTAGTGATTCTTAAATATTAGATAGAAGTTCATGAAGTTGACAAGAAACCAGCAAAAACATCTGAGGAGAAATAAAGAGAGATGATTTATACTAAAAAAGTCAGAAGCTGGAATAAGATATAATAAGAGCTACCTTTACTTATGTTTTGACCTTTCTTACTCTTTCTTATTTCTCAAACAGTATCCACTTTTGCAAAGTACTCTTAGAACTCTACTAGTATAGATAAAAATCTAAATCTCTCATAATACTATCTTCACATAACTTAAAAACTTTAATATTGAACTTTACTTCCATATTTGTAAATATACTCCTTTTCTCACTTTTTCTCAGATTCCACTCTTTTACTAATCTTTTTCTTCCAAGAATATCAAGATATTTTTATACTATCAATTGTTAGATTTCTATAGATATTATTTAGTACCACCTTGTTATATAGCTTATTATATAGTGCAATATACACTTTGGTTTCCACACTGTTTTACATACTGAGGTTATTTTTATAAGTTATAAACTTTGTCCCATTATATTGCTAAAAGAAACAAGTTTATTCTATTGAAGTAGATATGTCTAGCACTTCAAATAATGTTCTGTCTACTTCTGTGCCTATGTTGAATGTGTTTATGTCAAACTGGGCAATTTTTGTACTTTGTTTTTAGATGGTAGTCTAAGAAAAAAGATTATGAAGGCATTTTGAAAGTAGCTTATCCTATCTGGTGTTGTCCCCTCCTATACAATCCTTACTAGCTGCTATTCCTGTATCACCTACCACTACTGCTGCCACTGTAGTAGCATCTACTCCTATTGTTATTTAGAAAGCTGTTAATATCTAGAATCAAAATGAGAGCATTGTTTGCTCTCTGTTTTTTCAATGACTATCAGACTTATGTTAACATTTCCTTCTATCCATCAGTTAAATTAATGTGGAATACTATTATAAAGAACTACACTTACAAAGTGCTTTCTCACAGATTCATCTATACTGTGAATTTATAAATACTTATTACTCTGACAAAGGGAATATTTAAGTCTTCCTGAATAATCTTTGTACAAAGAAATAAAGTTGTTTGCTGTTGGTATTGTTATTAGTGATGATGACTACTGAAATTCTATTATTCAATTCTTTATCTTGTTAGTTAGCTACTTGTGTCTCAAATCAGCTCATTATTACTTGTTGGTTATAATGTTGAATCTGAACTCTTAATTATCTTTATTAATAATAAGTGAGATTGAACTTGCCCAAGTGGAAGAAATAGCTCATAATGTGATAATAATAGTATATTAGCATTTATCAAAATAAGAAAAAGAAAGAAGGGTAGAGAAAAGTAGAAAAATAAGAGAGAAAAAAAAAGAAAGGGCCTTGTTATATTTATGGTGGTAATCACTGGAGGCACTAGAGCTAACTAATCTGAAAAAATCAATGAGATAGGTTAATTGGGAGCTATAGAAAAAAGTAATAAAAGAGAATATTAGATGACACCAATATATAAGAGCTTATTGATCTACTATTTGGAGTCAATATTGTTGGGTCAAAGTAGGTGTTCAAAGCAAAAAAGGATATAGCTAGCAATGCTGTATGTTATAAAATTTATTTAGTTGCTTAGGGATTTTCACAAGTCTCTAGTATTGATTACTTTGATATCTTTGCACCTATTGCTAAGCTTGCATCAATCTATGCTATTCTTGCTATTATAGCCACTCATAACATGAAAATTCATCAAATCAACATCAAAAGAATATTTCTAAATAAGAAACTTGATGAGAACAAGTGCATTTACATGTGACAGCCTCTTAGTTTTGTCAATTTTGCTTACTCTCACCAAGTTTGTTATCTAAGGAAGATATTTTATAGCCTGAAGCAATCTTCAAGGTCATAAGTTATGAACTCACTCTTATTCTTGTTTACATTGATAATTGCATGATTACAGCAATCTTAATCAAGTTGGTGAACAGAGTAAAAAATGAGGTGAAAAAGTTTGTTGGTATTACAGATCTAGGAAAGATCTATTGGTTGCTAAGCATTGAGTTGAAGAGAAATTATAAGACTAGTAAGCTGATAATATCCCAATAGTCATATATTGACACTTCACTCTGCTTTTTTGGGCTTGAAGATACAAAACAAGTTAGCACACTAATAAACCCTGGTGTTGTCAGGTACAGTTCATACCAAGAAGTTGGCTCATAGATATACAGAGTATAGAAACACCATATGAGAAGCTCAGTGATGTGACTTGTCAGAACAACTTTGGCTTTAGCTTATATACTATACCATCTGTCTGCTGTATAGTTACAATTTCAGATACTTTGTTGAAGTCTAAAAGAAAAGTGAGTACTAATAGTGGTGTGTTACTACCAAACATTAGGAATTGAGTTCAATAGAGATTATTGTTAATTATCAAACTAGTAAATTATAGTGTAACTACTAGTTTTATATACAAGTCAAATAGTTAGAAGATGCTTGAAAGTTTTAGTGTACAACACTGAGCAGAAATTTTAGTATTGAAATACTAAAAGAGGCCAGATAAGAGAACTTTGCCATGAAAAACTAAATCTTTGAAGAGTTAGGAGATGGTTGCATCACTTTCATAGAAATATATTGTAGAAAAGATAGCCATCATGGAAGACAGGCTTTTATCAGACATGTTGGAAATATATTACTACCATGATGAATGGTTTTCTAAATAGGTGGACTTAGTATATAACAAGAATTCACTGCAGTTATTATTATATCAAACTTTACAGACTTTGTAAGCTCCATAACAAAGTCAATACTAAGAGTTTCTTATCTTGCATTTGGTACAGAAAGTGGATATAGTTCTTTTAAGAGTAAGCATTGAATAGGCTTAGTCTGTAAACAGAAGTTATAGTTACCAATATATTGATTGATATTTGAAGTGACCAGTAACTTTATGACATCAGTTCTAACATTTTTTAATATCCTGAGTTCTACTATCCTTGAGTTATAATAAAAAGTTCAGAATATTAAGAATATAAATCTTATCATGAAAAAAAAGTAGTTTATCTATTTCTGACTACTTAGAAGACTATATTTGTTATAATCCTAAGCTTAGCTTAGATTGAAACTAAGGCAAAAGCTTGAAAAAGGAGTAAGAAGATAATCAATTGGTAAAGTATAAAGATATAAGACTATATCTACTACTATATATATCTGGTGACTATGAGAAATAAGTAAGATATTCTTGAGGAAACAATGAAAAGAGAATGAGAAGAACATGAGGAAACTTCCACTACTACATGAGAAAAGTGCAAGACATAGTAAATATAAGTCAAAAGTGAAACAAACTCCAACACATGTTTAAGTCAAGGTAAACATGAAGCAAGCACTTGTAATCCATGAGGTATCAATCATAACAATGTTGACTTAGAGGATAACTGACAAAGTTCTTTAGCTATGCAAGTGACTGGTTTTTCTGGTAAATACATTATATTTCCAATCTAACAATTGAATATCATTTAACATTAACTCCAGTATTTTATAGTAATAAACTTCTTGTTAAAACTCACTCTTTTAGACTTTGTTTCTCTTTCTGAAATTGTGACCTTATAATAAACAGATAGTGTAGCATATAAGCTAAAGATAAGGTTGTTCTAAGAAGTCTGTAATTTCATACATCTTGTACAAGTTTTTATACTTGGTACAAACTCTAATTATTCTTCATAGACTTTTGCTCTTTAGTATAAACTGTATCTGATATACTATCTTCTAATATTAGTAACAATATATCTCACTACCATAAGCTGAAGCTGAAGGTGGTTTAATATTCATGTTTCATATATCTAAATAATATATACTTACTCATTTGTCTTCCAAGAATAGACTATAGGTATTATATACCAATCTGGCCATATTTATTCCAACTCACAGATAACACATTCTTTTCAATCTCTTCTAGAGTGGATCACATTCTCTATTTTACCTTGGATGTTCTCATTGGACCCTTGATAACTTCATAGATTTCCATTCTAGATTACTAGAACTAAGATAACTTGCTTAGCAGTTTCCATTCTTAAATAACTACCTTAAGTAGTATACTTAGTATATAAGCTAGTAGTTACACTAAAGCCTTATTCTAAAATCAA
This sequence comes from Leucocoprinus gongylophorus, assembly GCA_022457215.2. NCBI lineage: Eukaryota > Fungi > Basidiomycota > Agaricomycetes > Agaricales > Agaricaceae > Leucocoprinus > Leucocoprinus gongylophorus. Next base: position 6,670 of record JAJOHK020000206.1, read on the forward strand.
CTAAAACTATTACTAACTTCCAGTGTTAGTAATGACATATCTTCTACCTTCTAGTGAACTTGTCTGCTGACAACATCCTGAGTATTTCTTCTGAAATATGTAATCAGTGCAACTAGTAAAGGCATAGTTTATAAGCTGAAGCCAAAGATCATTCTAACTTCTATATTTTACATATATATCACATTCTATTCTGGCTATCTGTCCCAACCCATGAATAATGCTTTCTCTCTTATCTATACTCTCAGACCTCTTCTAGTGTAGATCATCTTTTTTTATTTCCTTCTTAGATGTTCTTGCTGGTTTCTTGCTAACTCTATAGACTTCCATTTCCAATATCCAAAGATCACTAGCATTTAAGGTAACTCACTTAACAGTCTCTATTCCAGATAGCTATCTTAGATAGAATACCTAGTATATAAACTGGCAGTTTACACTGTACTAGCTTATTCTGAAAATTAACCAAAACTAGTACTAAATTCCCAGCGTTAATAACAACATATCTTGCCATATTTTGGTAGTTCTAACCTCCTAAGTTCATCAAGTTTTCTTCTGAAATATGCAACTAGTGTAACTTGTAGAGACATAGTACATAAGCTAAAGCCAAAGATTGTTCTGACTCTGTCTTTTGTATTCTCAAATAATGCATAACTGACTTATTTGGATTTCTAAGATATCTTATCAGATCTCAGATAACAAGATGTAAACCATGTCTAATAATATATAGATAACACAAATTGTTCATTTAGACTTCTAAGAAGCTTATTATCAGATCTTGGATAACAAATTTTTAGAAACTTTATTCTGTTTTCTTAGGATTTTCTAGAGATAAGTTATATAGTTACTTAGCTAGTTAATATACTTAGGATTTTTTGGAGATTGAAAACTCTACTAAACTCTACAGGCTTTGTCTAGTTATTCTAACATTAAATGTCAAAATTGAAAATGGTAAACTTAGTCTTTTTTTAGTTTCTTTCTCATTTTTATTTCTATATATTTATTATTTCTTATTTTATTTATTAGAACTTAGTTAAGAAGTAGTGATGTCACATATAACTATCACAATGATCACAGAGAAAGAAATAGAAGATTCTAGAACAATAACATTATAATAATATGGATATTACATATTGGTCTTAAAGATTATACATGGTCTTTAAGGTAAGTTTGATGTAGCTAAGCATAGACTATTTGTCTTGTATATATAAAGTAGACAACTTATACTAGAAATTCTATTGAGTCTCTTTTATGTAAATTTTATACAATGTTTGCTTTTGTCTTAACTCTGAGACTTAAGTCTCAATACTAAAATGTGTCAGATCTTATATGATAAAAGAAGTGGTACCAATAAATATAGGTAAGCTAAGGCTTTAGTATCAATTTTATTCTATGATAAATATCAGTAGGATAGTAAGAAATTGGTTAAGGAGTAAAAAGTAGAAGAACTAAAGTTAGTAGAGATAAACAGAGAAAAAGAGTGAGAAGTTAAAAATATTCTCAATAAGAGGATAATAAAAGAATGTATAAAGTACTTAGTTCATTGGAAGGGCTTTACAGCAGAGCACAATACTTAGAAAAAAAAGACAGACTTGAAAAATATAAAAATAACAGTAACAGAGTTTGAAAAAAGATTGAGTGCAAAAATTGGGAGGCAAGAAAAGATAAACAATAGAAACTTTAAAAAAAAGAGCTATCAGGAAAATATATGGCAAAAATACTGTATAGATAAGACAATAGGAAGTTTAAGGTAGAATACTTGAAAAAGCTAGAAAGAAATTGGCAGGGGTAAAAGACTATTTTTCTAAAAGAGAAATCTTAAAGAGGGAATGTTGTCAGAATTTATAAGTGTACACTTGGTCATTTTATTTTTTTATTTTTTATTTTTTAGTTTAGTTTTATTTTTTATTTTTTGACTTAGCCAAGAAGACATACTATATGACTGTCACAATGTCATAGAGCATGATGGAAGTAGCAAATATTCTATATTTTCTTTGCAAAGCTATCTGACTAACATCTATTTTGTATACCTGTACTATGAAGTTTAAGAAAACAAATCCCAACAAATCCAGCTATAATCCTTACTGTTACAAACTCAAGTCCTTAGAGTAGAATAAGTAAATGAACCTTGTATTAAAGTTAATACAAGAGAACTCAATAGAAAACTCTGTATAAGATTATCTACCTTATATACTAAACTACCATTGTTCATGTTACTACTTTTCTAGCCTACCCTAAACAACCATATATTCACCTTAAGGTTAATATATATTGTACATATTATATAATATTATCTTTCCAAAACTTTCTATATTCTTCTCTGTGATTTTGTGACTTGTGACCATTACTGTGACCATGTCCTCTGATGTGACTGATGTGTGACTGTGTGATCATGACATCACTCTAACCCTAACTGTTGATTCTAATAAAGAAAATAAAAGTAAAAAGAAAACAAAAGAAATTAAATAAAAAAACTAGTGTTCAAGCTTTATATGTCTGACATTACCCCCTCTTCAAGGTTCCTACTTCCAGAGGAACTTCTTGCTTCATTCTTCTGTATCATCTTATCTTTTCCCTTCCACTTGTTCCAATTTTTTTCCAACTTTTTTAGGTATTTGTTTTTAAATTTCCCATTATCTAATATCTTTGCTGTGTACTTCTTTGGTAATTCTTCCCTTCTAAAGTCCTTTTTTTCTACCATATTTAATTTCTCCTACCTTCTTACTTCTGTACTCATCCTTTTTTTGAACTCTGCCACTAATTCTTTCACATTTTATAAGTCTTCTTTTTTCTTTCAACTATTATACTCTGCTGTAAACTCTTTCCATTGTACCAAGTACTTTACAACTTCCCTCACTTTTTGTTTATTCAGTATCCTCTCTACTTTCCACTCCTCAACTCCTCTTACTTCTATTGGTTTCATCTCTTCTTTCTTTTGTTCTCCTACTTAATCCTTGTATCATACTACTCAACTGATATTTACTACTAGATGGATTCTCATTGAAGTGGGCAGTTGTAATTTGACCACATTGGTGGATACTACTTTATCAATGATATATGGACCAACATATTGATCTACTAATTTCCTTGCTGGTCGTTCTTTGAATACTAAGTTCTTTGTGCTTAATATCACTCTATCTCCTACTTTCCATTCTTCAACTTTTTTTCTTTCTCTATCTACTTGCCTCTTTATTTTCTCCTGTACTTTTATCAATACTACTCTTGCTTCTTTCTGTACTTTCCTCATTCTTTTTGCAAACTCTGTTGCCTTCTCTATCTTTTCTTTTCAAATTGACTCCTATCCTCAGTTCTCTACCATAGTTCACCATAAATAGAGACACTTTAGTTGTTGAATATGTTTTATTGTTAATTGCAAACTCTGCTGATGCTAACTATCCCAGCCAATCCTTTTGTCTATGATCTACAAAGAATCTTAGATACTATTCTAATTCCTGATTCATTCTCTCTGTCTGACTATCTATTTGCAGATGAAAAGCTGTTGACAACTTTGTTTTAATTCCTAACATACTATTCAACTCTTTTGTCATCTCTACTGCAAACTATAGTTCCCTGTTTGATACTATACTCTCTGGTAACCCATGCAATTTCCACACATTATCTCTAAATAACCTTACCAACCTTTCTACCAATATTTCTTCTATAGTTGCCACAAAATGCATCATCTTGGACAACATATTGCAGACCACTAAGATAGCATCTTTCCTAGCTACTAATGGTAACTTAGTGATAAAGTCCACTGTCAGATATGTCCATAGTTTCTCTGGAACCTTACTCAACATTAACTTTTCTGTTGACACCTCCATCCTATTTTTATTCTCTGACACATATCATATCCCTCCACATATTTTCCAACATCCTTTGTAACTTCTAGTCACCAACTCTGTTATCTTCCACTTCTCTCCATATCTTGCTACTGGTACATCATGATGCAACTAGATTATTACTGTCCTCAGCTCTTCATCCTTTGGCATATATACTTTTTCTTTCTTTAATACTAACTTTTCTTCTATCTGCCACTCTTCTCCTTGCAACATCTTTACCCCTGTCTTTTTTATTTCCTCTACTACTCTAACTACCTCTTCATCTTTACCTCTAGCCTTTTTTATTTTTCTACTATATCTATCTCTAGTCCCTCTATTACTACTTCATATAAATTATAGAGCCAACAGTCCTTTATAAATACTTGATTCTCATTATCCTTTTCTATACCTACTTTCCAGTCTAGTCACTTCCTGAGCCCATCCACCTTCTTCATCTTTGTGCCTGGAACTTGCTTTAGTGTAAAATCAAATCTTGATAAGTATAAGGCCCAATGAGCTTGTTTACAATTCAATTTTTGCACCTTCATAAAATATTCCAGATTTTTATAGTCTGTCCAGACCTTGAATTTGTACTTGGCACCTTTTAGTAAATGCCTCCAATTTTCCAACCCTCTTATAACTACCAACATCTTCTTATCATGAATCTCATAGTTTCTCTCAGTTTTATTTAGAGATTTTGAGAGAAAAGTTACTGGTTACCACTTCCTATCTTCACATTCCATAGATAACACCCCTCCTATCACATAATCCAATGTATCAACTTCCATTCTCATTTTTTTGTCTAAATCTGGTACTGCTAACACTAGTTCTTTTGTTATATCATGCAATGGTTTGGCTATGGATGCAAAGTCCTGAATGAATCAACAATAATAGTTCACCAATCCCAAAAACTTTTGCACATTCTTGACATACTTTGATGTTAGCCAATCCAAAACATCTTTTGCCTTCTCCTCTTCCATTTTTATTCTCTCTGGTCTTATCATGACTCTTAAAAACCCTACTTCTCTAACCTTCCACTTACATTTCACCAGTTTCATATACAAATTGTTCTCTACTAATCTTCTTACTACTTCTTCCACCAACTCATCATGTTTTTCTTCTATCTCTGTACCAATAATTATGTCATTGATGAAGCTTGCCACTTTGCTAGTATTGATGAGGTCCTGCAGGATTTTTTCATTATAGTCTGGAACATTGCCAGTGAGTTAGTAAGTCTAAAGAACATTACTGCCAGCTTGAATGATCCTTTTAGTGTTGTGAATGCTGCTTTTCACTTGTCTTCTTCTTTTATTCATACATTATTATACCCCCATCATAGATCCATCTTTGTAAATACCTTTTTTGTACTTATATTTTATACTATGTCCAAAATCAAAGGTAAAGGATAATTGTTTTTTACAGTCCATTCATTAAGATACCTATAGTTCTGAACTATCTACTTCTTACTGTCCTTCTTTTCTATGAAAAACACTAGTACTGTTTGAGGTAATTTTGAGGGTCTAATGTACTCTTTTCTCAATTGTTCTAAAATGAACTCATATACCTCCTCTCTCTCTTCTCTCAATAACAGGTATACTTTCCCCTTTCTTGGTACAAATTCCTCTTTCATATCTATTATGTGATCTCAAAGTTTTCTTGTGGGCATCTGTTCACTTGCCTTTTTTCTGAACACATAAATCCACTTATGAAAATTTTCTGGAACCAATTTCCTTGCTTCTACTTCTGATTTTGCTGCTTTTTTCTTTTCATCTCAAATTTCCTATTCTTTTGCTACTTTTCTTACTTCCATCTTTCTTTCTTTCTTCTGTTCCTTTTCTTCTTGTCTTCTCTCTGCTTTTTCCTTTTGTTTTTGCTACCCCACTTTTTTCTGTTTTGGTCTCTACTACTTTCTGCATTCTTCTGGGCACCTTTTCATCTTCACTTCTTCTGTTCTCCAGTCAATTTCAAGATTGTGGCAAGCTAACCATAGCATTTCCAAAATCACATTCCACTTTTGTCCTTCAATCACATTAATCTCTGTTCTTTCTCTGTACCCTTAGTAATGAATATTAACCTCTACCATGTTAAATGTTCCATCCACATTTCTTATGTATATTGGCTTTTCCATTTTTTTCAATTTAAATTCCTGCTTTCTTGAAAACTCTGAACTCATTACTAACCCTATTGCCCTACTATCCAACAGTACTCCTACTGTTACTCCTTCTTACATATTAATCCTCTCTAAACTAATCTTCACCATTACTTCTCTTAGTATATCCCCATTGTCTAGGTTGCATGTAGATATATTATTTACTACTCTGAACAGTATTGCAAACCTATTGTTACTAATGAGACCTAATTGAGGATTATTAGATCTCTATCCCCATTTAAATTATTATCTTGTCCATTTCCTCCCTCTATCATTCTTCTTTTCCTGTATTCCAGTCTTCTTCTCTCCCCAATTCTGTTCTCTGTTTCTCTATTTCTACAGTTCCTTACCAAATGTCCAAATTCCCTGCAATTATAACAATTCTTATTTCTTCTGTCTACATCCATGATGTATGGGTTGTATTAAGTGAACACTGCCCTCTAACTAGGGTGTATTATCACTGCATTTGTTCACTCTACTCCTTCTATTAGAACAGGCCTTACTTGCACCTGCTGTTGAGGTATCTCCTATTTCCTAGGCCAAACTTGAGGCTGTGACATTTGTTACCTAGGTGCCTCTGCATTGTTCAACCTTGGAGCTAGTATTCTATTATTTTTTCACTCTCTTAGTCTTTCTTCCTCTTTCCTACTTTTCCTCTAATTCTTATTTAGTGCAATCATTCTATCATACCATTACTTAATTAAGCCTAGCTGCTGTTTTGACTCCATAAGCCCTTGGTATATTATAACATTGATTTTCTTTTTGAATTCTTCCACCAGTAGTCTTCCCTCATATCCACTTCCTCTTGCTACTCTTCTAAACTTCTGTACAAACTCCTTCATTGTGTTTCCTTCCTATTCTAATCTCTTCAATTCTGCTACTTTTGCCAATTTTTCATCTTCTTCTCTGAATTCTTTCCTTATATCTATATCTGCTAAAAATTCTCCCACTATCTCATATTCTAACAGTTCCCCTTCCAAATCTTCCAGTGTATTCTTCTTCCATACATCTGCTGATCCTTTGTGCACATATGATAATACTTATTGAATTTTCTTCTCTACTACTGCTCCCCTCATCTTCATTCTGATATATAATCTACATACCATTACAAATCCTAAGACCTTTGATGACATCCTATCAAACACTTATAGCCTTACTACTTTTGTGTTTGTTGCTGCTGCTGCTACTGCTTCTTTCCCCATTCTCTCTTGCATGTTATGATGCACTTGAACACTAACATTTTTCTTTTTCTTTTATCTATTTTTTTGATTTTATATTTCTTTTCCTTTTCTTTTTCTTGGAGCTAGGGTTGGGATTAGAGTGACATCACAATTACACTGTTACATATCAGTTATATCAAATGACATGGTCACAGTAACAGTCACAAGTCACAAGGCCTAGACTCAGATAGAAAAAACAAGAAGGATGATGTTAAGGAGTATGTTAACAGCATATCTATCTCATGGGATACACATGGTATACTTATAGCTGATGTATGGACTTTAGAGTAGGGTTAATTGTTGTTAACATGGACCATGGGACTTTTGTATAAATAGTATAGGAATACAGTAGAGACTTTTTGTTGAGTTCTCTTGTGATTCCCACAATAATATCCTATTGAAGAGATTTATTGTTTGTGCCCTATTAGTCTTTGTGACTAGTGGTTGCCATAATATTGCAATGCTTGGAGTTAAGCCTACAGTACTGCAAGCTGCTCCTGTTATTGTTGAGCTAAAAGCTTAAAATTGATTGAGCTACATTAACTTATGATATAAGGTAGTGGTGGTATTGGTGGTGAGGGCAATGGTAATGATGAGGGTGGTAGGGGTATAGGAGGCTGAGATATAAAAACTAGTAAGGTGGAGAAGGCTGTACTACTCTCACTTTCATTTTTGTATTTCAACAACAACAAAATCTCTGTATATAATAGCAGGCCCTCTTCTTGTTCTGCCTACATATCTTACTAACTACTTCTCCCTACTGACTATGAACTTGTACATGATTTTGGTCTAAGAAGACTGTTCTACTCTAAGCAATGTTTTAAGAACAATTACTGTTTTTCTATATAAATAAATCACAAGAGGATCTGTAGTACAAGGCTAACACAAGAAAAAATTGCTAATATGTTTACACAAGGTAATATATCTGAAATGCACTAGTAAACTTTGGCATATACAGATAGCCAAGCTTAGCTAGTATATCTCTTGAGCCTAGGGTTCAGCTATGTTTTCTTGACTAAAGAACAGTGTTGTTCTTTGGTCAAGGATGTTGATAGAATAAAAGTATGAGAGGGTCCTGTGTTAGACAGTCTCAAGGAAGGAAATCAAGTTCTAATGTTACAAACTCAAGTCCTTAGAGTGGGATAAGTAAATAAACCTTATATTAGGGTTAATATAAGAGAACTCTGTACAAAATTGTCTACCTTATATACTAAATTACCATGGTCCATGATATTACTATTCTAGCCTACCCTAAACAACCATGTGTTCATCTTAAGATCAATATATGTTGTATATATTGTATAACAACATCTTTTCAGAACTTTCTATGTTCTTTTCTGTGACCATGTCCTCTAATGTGACTGATGTGTGACAGTATAATCATGATGTTACTCTAACCCTAACCCTTGATCCCAATAAAGAAAAGAAAACAAAAAAGAAGTTAAATAAAAAAAACTAGCATTTAAGCTTTGTATGTCTGATACTTACAGCAAGACTAGTGGTTTTACCATCTCCAGTCTTCCCAGTTCTCTCCCTTCAAAGGAGAATCCTTTAGTTTTTCAAAGTACAAAAGAGACTATACCAGATAATTACATGTCTGTGGATTTCCCAGTAATAAACAACTCTTTAAATTCTGTTGACAGTGGAGTATTATAAATATCTGCTTTCTCACTATCTTACTCTTCTCTTTAACCTTCTATAGATATGCAACTTGCAGAAGTAAATATGTCTGCAGTAGGTAGCTTATAAATTCCAACACACCTGAGTCTTAAGGTTATTTGGAAGTTTCTGTAATATCTTATTCTAACAATTAATCTACAGATCCAGATCTCTAGAATGGTGTCTTTTCTTCTGTTTTATTAATTGGGGTCAAAAAATTCCTTAGTAGTGATGTCCAAAACATCACATACTCACTTCTCAGGATAGAAACATTCATCAAACAATATTTCTTAGATAATAAACCAGAAAAAGATTTTCCAGAACTTATGGAAGTTGAGCTTGGTAATTAATCAAAGTTATTTATGAGTCTAAGTGGGATAAACTCTTTACAGATAAAAACAACAAGTTTTTTTGAAGATGTTTATCAGAGCATTTTGTTATGGTAAAACCTATAACAAATCCTAATCCTATGTCAGGTATGGTTCACATTGGAGGTGAAAGTTCACAAGATGGACTTGAAGATGTACAGACTTATGGAATGACCTTAGCTTCAGCTTATATGCTGCACTATCTGTCTACCATGTGATTGCAACTTTAGATGATAAGGAAAAGTCCAAGATAGAAGTAAGTACTGATTTGGTGTGTCACTATTAAACATCGGGAATTGAGTTCAATATGAGTTATCTTCATCAATTATCAGACTAGCAAATTACAGTGTAACTACTAGTCTTATATATGAGTTCCTACTATAGGAAATGCTTGGGATTTCAGTGGGATAGCCTTAATTATCCCAAGTGAAGGTTTTAGTGTTGAGACACTAACAGGAGTAACTCCATCATGGAAGACTGAGTCAAATAGGAGTATCTCTGCCATGGAAGACAGAATACCTAGATAGTTGCAGTACTGCTATAAGATGTGTTGCAAGAAAAGTGGCTACTATAGAAGGCAAGCTTTAATTGTTAGCAAGGAATGTACCACAGAGATGTGTTTTCCAGATAAATGGACTTGATATATAACATTCTAAGACAACCTCTAGTGCTGTTATACCCTTATAGATAGCTTCTGCTATTATATCCCCTCAGGTAGTTTCTAATACTCCAATTCCTCCTACCAATATTCCAACTATCTTTTCTCAGCTAAACAAAGATTTTTCAGCCAAGCCAAAACCATATACTAGTAATAACAGCAAGAAGTCATATATATAAGCTTCAAAATCAAATGTGAAAGACATTATCTGCATCAAAAATGTCTTTCCAAGTTTGCTACTCAAGAAAATCATTGAAGTAAATGATTTACTCAGCAAATCAAAGTCAGTCAAACCACAAATAAAAATGACTACCAAAGGACCTTTAAGAAAGTAAGTTATCATCCTTATAAACAAGACAAATATAAGTGTTATCATTAACTATACTAACAATTTCATCAAAAATATTAACAATTATCTTTATGAATCTAACTTAAATACTATCACTGACTTTGTGCAATTAGAAAACTATGGAGTAGTAATTACTATCAATTAAGCCATATTTTCTCAATATATAAATATCATTAAAAAATACATCAAAGACTCTAAGAATATCAACTCAGAATATATTAAAAACTCACAACTTCTCAAATCAAAGTCCTACTTAAAAATCTTAGGTCTTTCTTATTTAATAGAAAATACTAACCAACTTGTCATTTCTGAGATAGTCAAAGAAGCCATCAAACAAATATACATCTTCAATAATGTTGTTCTCATTTCAAAACATTAAATAATCAAAGTATTATCTAATTTTGATTTGGCTATAGTTTAGGTCGATATATAGGACTTACAAAATAGCTCCATTACTAAATCAATTATCAACTGATATTTTAACATAGAAAGATATATTACCACCATTCATAATACTAACATGAATCCTAGTATTCCATAGTATAAGAACTGTTGGAAATGAGATCATTCAATGCTCATGTGCCAATCTCATGTGTCCAGATGCTCCAAATGCTATGAACCTCACAATACTAAGTATTATAAGAAGAAAGCATAGTGTTATGAATCAAAACTCAAAGGGTTAAGTCAAGAAACAACTCTTGTATTGGAGTGACACAAGAGAACTCAATAGAGTTCCTAAGACAAAGTAGTCTACCTTATATACTATTACCCATGGTCCATGCTAGCTACTGTGCATCCTACCCTAAACGACCATGAGTATAACATGAGGCCAGTATATATTGTCTATGCTATATGACATCACTTTGTTCCAGACCCTTCTACTTTATTCTCCCAAGTCCCATGATTAGTCTTGTGACTATGCCATCAATTTGTGACTGATGTGACAGCGTGACTGATAAACCTTAACCCGAGTTGTTCTAAAAATAGCAAATTAAAAAGGAAAAAAGAAAAGAAAAATAAAATAAAGTGAAAAGAGAAAATAAAATAAAGTCTATCATCAATGATCTTGATACATAGTGCTGTAAGGAAAACATGAAAATGAATCCTCTAAGCCTTGCCCTCACATCTTCAAATATATCAATTGCAAAGGAGATCATCAAGTGGACAGTTTTACCTATCTTTATTAGCATAACCATTTCAACAAAGAGTAACATGGTATAAAACCATAGAAACTCTGTGAAAGTAGAGTACAGTAATGTAGCAATTTTGTTATTCTTAAATATAGATTTCTTTTTCCTTTTCAATTTACATGTTGTTTGTCTTTGAATGTGTGTAGCTACAAAGTAGTTACTACAGACTGCTATCATTTTTTTTAAATCAATGATTTATTATATAGGGTGTAAGGGCAGACCATGGTAGCTACTTTGTAACTATGTACATCACAAGCAGACTATATGAAAAAAGAAACAGAAAAAGAAAACAAGAAAGTGGACAAAGAAGAGAAAAAGAAAAAAATAAAAGAAGAAATATAACAGATTCATGAAAGATTACTACCAAACAATCACAACTATCTAATTACATTATTGAATGTAAAAGCACTGCTATTAAACTTTAAGAAGAGGATAAAGTGACTCAGAAAGTCTCTTAGATTCTAATAGTTGTTAAACCTTTAACACTCATGAAAGATATGATGTCTTGACTCAATAGGATAGAGTCTGCATAGACACTTGAACTTCTCTTTTGGGAAGAAGTGCAACCTATACTCGTCTATTGGGGCATGGTTTATAATTGTCAGGCACGGTTCATATCAGGATGGAAGTTCACAGAATGGACTCAGAGATGAGCGGACTTGTGGAATGATCTTGGCTTCAGCTTATGTGCTGCACTGTCTGTCTGCCGCATGGTTGCAACTTCAGATGAAGGAGAGAAAGTCCAAGTGGAAGTGAGTGCTGAATGGTGTGTCACCATTGAACACCAGAGATTGAGTTCAATAAGAGATTATCTTCATTGATTATCAGACTAGCAAGTTACAGTGTAACTACTAGTCTTATATACAAACTGATATTATAGAAGATGCTTGGGGTTTCAGTGGTAAAACCCCTATTGCCCCAAGTGGAGGTTTCAGTGTTGAGACACTGACAGAAGCAACTCCGTCATGAAAGACTGAGTTGAATAGGAGTATCTCCACCATGGAAGACGGAATATCTGGAGGGTTGCAGCACCACCATGAGACATGTTGCAAGAAAGGTGGCCGCTATGGAAGGCGGGCTTGTATGGTTCAGAAGTGGTTTCACTGTGGGAACATTGTTTCCAGACAAGTGGACTTGCATATGACAGTATCCCTCCCTTAGGACTGAGCCTTCAAAGTCCTATTAGGTTTATCTAAGAATCCCATGACAGTATCTAGGTCAACAATATATAAACGGAAAAGAGAGTTTTTTCACTCTTGTTTCTGTATTATCATGTCTTCCCCCACTCCCTCTGACATTTCACAAAATGATGTTGAGGTCCTCGAAAAGCAGCAGTAAGAGATGCAGTGGAGACATGAGAAGGAGCAGCAGCTTCTAGTCCAACTGGAAGAAGCGGCAAAGCTGTGTCAGGCTAAGCGTGTGGCTCAGAAAGCTAGGAGGGAAGCAGAGGCCAAAGCCAAGGAAGAGGCCGAGAGACAGAGGGTTGCGGAGGAAGAGAAGAGGAAGAAGAGGACAATAGAGTACCTTCAGCAACTCCGGGACAAGGTGTTAGCAAAAGAGGCCACCTTATTGGAGGGGGCTGAAGAATTCCAGGTCGCAGAGTCCAAGCGCAAGGAGGTCACCGCAGGAGATGAGGAAGAGCAATGGCCCTCCAAGAAGGCTAGAGGGAAGCAACCGGGGAAGTACCGCGGGGGTACTGCAGTCAAGATGGGGGTTCTAACCCCTGTGAGAAGTGTGTATGTGCTGGGCAGGATTGCCTGGTGCACCCCTCAAGGTGAGTACTTAATAATTATACTTATTATTTATTTTTTAATAATCTTCTTCTTTATAGCCATTCCCTTGCCTGTGCCAGGTACATTGCACTCAAGCAGCGGTGTGTACTCCACACCAACACCAACACTTTGGCTATGATCCCCACTTATGGCGGGGTTCTAAGTACCATCGAAAAGGCATTCCGGGAGCTTGTGGAGGAGTACCAAGGAGATGGGAAGTCCCTCCGGGACTTGGTGGAGGGCTAGGAGAGAAATACGGCCCAATTGGAGAGGATTAGAGCCATGGTGAAGCAGAGATGGGGCTTGGAAGAAGAGAGCAGAAAGGAGAATGGAGATGAAGAGGAGAGGTCCAAGGATGGCCCCAGAGAAAATCAGAAGGAGGGGACTCTGTTGTCCGCCTCCTGTTAGTATACTGGTTTTGTTTTTCCTTTTTAATAGACTTTATTTTTTTCTGTGAATTAAATGTGTGAGTAAGAAAAGACAAGAATTAAAATGAAAAGAAGTTTGAAGTTTGAAAAGAAAACCCTGAAAAGTGCGTGAAAGCTGAGGGTTAATGAGAATAAGTGGACAGAATATACTAGAAATTAATGAAGGAAAATCACTGTTAGAAATGCATGGAGACAGAGAACAAATGCAACAGCGTGTTCAGGACAATAGGAGAGGACCAGGCTTGGTGGGAAAGGTGATGTGGAAATCTGATACCAAGTCCGTGGTATGAGTGAGTTTGAATTCATCTCCAGTATCTTCATACCCTAACCAGATCACCTTGTACAGGAGTTTGCACACCTGTCGGCGATCGATTTTAGAATCCACTATCCGAAAAATTTCATATTCAGGTTCCCTGTCAATTATGACTAGAGCGGGGGCCGGCTGTATTCTCTCAGAGAAAGTGTTGGATGTAGTGGGTTCAAGCATAGACACATGGAAGACTGGATGAACAGAGTGCATAGACTCTGGAAGACGGAGAGTGAACGATAGAGTACCAGGCTGGGCAATGATTTCGTAGGGTCCAAGATATTTTTCAGAGAGTTTCTTTGAAGGTCGAGTGGTTCGGAAGAACTGAGCCTTGACAAAGACTTTGTCACCTACTTTGAAATCAGGAGTGGGGGAGCGTTGCATATCAGCGGATTTCTGGTAGTGCTGTTGGGCCACAGAGATTTCAGCTTTGAGGGTACTCTGTAATTTATCGAGATCTACGGCGAAGTCACAGGCTCTGGAGGAAGCAATATCGCATTCAGGGTGAACAGTGATGTTCAGATGATATCCTTTATTAGCAAAGAAAGGAGAAACACCGGTAGTAGCACTCAGAGCATTATTGTAGGCAAACTCCACAAGAGGTAGGAGTTTGGACCAGTTGTCTTGCTGGTAGTTACAATATACACGGAGGTATTGCTCAAGAGTCTGATTCGTGTGTTTAGTTTGTCCATCATCTTTGGGGTGGTAACCTGAAGTAAAGTGAAGCTGCATGTCGAGATCAGTGCCTAAAGATCGAAAGAAGTTTGACACAAACTCCAAGCCTCTGTCGGAGGTGACATGGGAAGGAACGCTGTGTTTGGAAAACACATGAAGGACAAATAGACGTGCTAAGTCCATGGACATAATAGTGTCATGGGCAGAGATAAAGATTGCCTGTTTGGTGAGCCGGTCGACTATGACTAAGATAGTGTCAAACCCGGAGAATGATGGAAGTTTCTCGATGAAGTCCATAGAAATGGAATTCCATGGTCGTTCAGGGATAGGGAGTTATTTGAGGGATTCGTAAAGCTTGTGACATTGTGGCTTGGATCGCATACAAGTGACACAGGACTTGCAGAATTGTTGTATGTCACCATGGAGGCTGGGCCAGGAGTATCCGTGGTAGACTAATTCCAGTGTTTTGTTTTGACCAAAATGTCTAGCAAGGATGTGATCATGATTGTATTGGAGAACATGTGTGTGGAGGTTACTAGCAGATGGTACATAAATTCTGTTGTCGAGGAGGAGTAGACCGTTTAGGTCCATAGACCACCAGCCATCTGTGGAGATGTGTTTTGTAGTAATTGGGTCACTAGGAAGAGCTGAGAGGATGTCTTGATAGTAGTGAGTATCCACAAATTTAGAGTCTACAAAACAATGAGTAGACCTGGAATCGACAAGAGCTTGGAACGGGATTTTATTAAGGTTATCCTGACCAAGGATCAAGGGAGAAGTAAGGAAAACAAAAAGTGAATGAGGATCAGAAAGAGTGGATGTGTTGAGTCGAATTGGACTCGTTGCTGCACAGGGAAGTTCAATGTGACCCTCAGTCTGTGCGGAGTCCTAGAGATTGCTCTCTATTTTTCTGAAGGTTTCTCGGAGGCAGCTGCCAGAGTATCAGCAGTTGCTGAAGTACCACGGCCTTTGAGAGAGATCGTGGTCTGCTTCTTGGAACAGGAGTCCAACTTGTAGCCTTCTGCACTGCAATAGAGGCACAGATTGTTTTTGAGATGCTTCTTGCGCTCGTCACTAGTCAACTTGCCATTGCTAGCCAGCTTGAAAGAGAGGTCCACCTGTGGAGTGTTAGGTTGCTTCTTAGGAGCGGGGGACGGAGATGGCTTGGAGGAAGGGTTCTTGGCGGACAAGGCCACTAGAGACAGATTTGCCTTGCTTTGGGAGGCCGTGACAGAACCGGAGGTGGAAGCTTTTCCTTGCTTCTGGGAGTGAGACTTGAGAGCCTCTTTCTCCACCTGCCTTGTACAGTAGCGTTCATAGTCTCATTTCCAGTAGCGGTGATTGATAGTCATTGCTAAGGCATACATATCCTGGAACAAGGTGGGTTTTTCTTGTTCCTAGGTGGAAATGGGATCCTGGATCTGATTGGGGAGCCACTGGTAATAGCGATGGCACAGAATACTATTCCCCTAACCTAATTGGGAGGCATAGTATATGAAGTCCACATTATAAGTGGAGATCTTATCACTGGGCTTCATGTAGAGATTATCCAACATGTTGGCTGCTTTACCAACAGGGTCCGAGAGACCAAAATATCAATGTAGTTCATCCACAAATAGGTTCCAGTCGGAGAGCCAATCTTGGAGAATGCTCTGGTCTTCTTGGTTGAGGCCCACCTCAAACCAGTCCTGGGCTACTCCAGTAAGATAGGTCATTGCGAAGTTGATTTTTGCAATGTCCATGTCGAATTGTGCTGGATTAGCATGGAAATATAGCCTGCATTGAAACAGGAAATTATTGAGCTTGTCAGGCTCAGTGCCGCTGAAAGTGTTGGAAATGCAAGCTTTAACTCCCCTTAAATTAGTATTAGATTCAGGAGTCTGATTAGCATTAAGGGTGTTAGCAAGTCAGCCAAGTACTTCAGCCAGTTGTTCATTAGTATTAGTATTATCGCTCCGACGGGGTTTGGACCATGAGTGAGTAGAGGAAGTAGGTCTATTAGCTGTTAAATTAGTATTAGGACTAGTAGTGGGAGCATCCTCCCAATTAGGGTCATTGTCCACAGGGACAATACTTGGGCCAGGAATGGGCAAAATTATCCAGCCAGGTTGGATTGTACTAGAGGGAGACCTCGGAGATGAACAGCCTCATTGATGAATTCGTCTTGAGCATCGTGGTACATTTGGTAGATAAGCCATCTGGTCACTGAAATGTGAGATTGTGTTGAAGGGTATCCCAAGTGGTGGGACTGGAGTTGAAGAGTTACGGCAAGAGAAAGCCATTTGGACTTTGAAGTGCGAAGTTGAGTAGATTGCAGATGGAACTGCGACAGAGGGTTTAGTAGGCAGAACTGCTCAGAAGCGACAGTAGACTTAGGAGTCTGATAATACTGTCAGGCACAGTTCACACCGGGGTGGAAGTCTACAGAATGGACTCAGAGATGAGCAGACTTGTGGAATGATCTTGGCTTCAGCTTATGTGCTGCGCTGTCTGTCTGCTACGTGGTTGCAACTTCAGATGAAGGAGAGAAAGTCTGAGTGGAAGTAAGTGCTGAATGGTGTGTCACCATTGAATACCAGAGATTGAGTTCAATAAGAGATTATCTTTGTTGATTATCAGACTAGCGAGTTACAGTGTAACTACTAGTCTTATATACAAACTGATATTATAGGAGATGCTCAGGGTTTCAGTGGTAAAACCCCTATTGCCCTGAGTGGAGGTTTCAGTGTTGAGACACTGACAGAAGCAACTCCGTCATGAAAGACTGAGTTGAATAGGAGTATCTCCATCATGGAAGACAGAATATCTGGAGGGTTGCAGCACCACCATGAGACATGTTGCAAGAAAGGTGGCCGCTATGGAAGGCGGGCTTGTATGGTTCAGAAGTGGTTTCACTGTGGGGACATTGTTTCCAGACAGGTGGACTTGTATATGACAATGATAGCTCTTGTTGCTCTTGCACATAATGAATTGAAGTGATTTATGAATTTCAGCTAAGACTCCCTATTGATATAAGATGGCTTGATTGGATTATCATTGTTGTCAACAAGTTCAAGAAACTGCCAACTCTTCTGATCTAATACTTGAAACATCATTTTTCAGTTTCAAATTATGTCATTGCACTTGCTTTTCTTGCTAAAGTCCCAAGATAATTTGTAGGAAAGAAATGGCATTTGATGAAAATGTTTGATGTCTCTGTTAATAGATTTGAAGAGTGGCTAGTCACAATAGCTAGAACATTCACAGAATTCAATTGAGTTGTTGTTGTTGGCAATGAAAAACTTCCTAAGTTCTTTGGAAATGGCAGCTAAATGCACTTGAAATGAGTGGATTAATGAGCTGAAGATCTTTCTTGTAGTATGAATAGAGTCTATAACAACGATAATTTTTGAGATTTCTAATAGACTGATAGCCTGATTAATGCCATATCTAATGGTGAAGAGTTTAGCTTTAGTTGAGGTAATATTAGCTATATAATATAGAGTTTTGATAATAGGTCTGTTGTGAATGTGAATATGAGCAATGGATGTAGCTACATTGTTCTGGATGCTAGTGTCAGAGATAATCAGCATGTGCAAATAGTTTAATAATGACATGATAGCAATGTCATTGAGTTGATGGGAGCAATCTTCAAGATTGTTATCTTTGTATTTGATAAAAGAGTGAAAAAAAAAGTGACTAGGAAAAATGTTAATAAGATAAGAACCAGGAGAAAACTCTATATTTAAGTGATCAAATAAAGAAAATACTTTGTTGAACCTATTGTCTATGTCAATGATAGAGCCTTTGATATTTTCCCTTTGATGGCAAGATAATGAGTCAAGGGAGAGAGAATGTTAAGTGAGGTTGTTAGATGGTCTTAACTCTAGTAGAGACCACAAAATGTAATTACGAGGAAGTGAGTGTGCTCTTAATTGAGCTTGACCACTAAGTTTGTAAAGGTAAAGGTTGATGGATATGAGGCCTGCAATGGCTTCAACCCCAAACAAAGAAGAGGTCTGGAATACACTGAGAATCTAGATGGCAGCTCTTTATCGCATATGGTTGAGAATTCTAAGTAGGTATGATAATGATGCTTTCTTGTAAAACCATAGTTGAAAGCTATATAGAACAATAAAGAGGATGCAGCTTCTGTATAGAAGTCATTTCTGTTGGGGAATAAGACCTTAGATGGAATTTCCAAAGACTTTCATGCACTTGACAGTCAAAGTAGCTTTGTTTGTATAGAAGTCGATATGTTGATAGAATGACAGTTTCTTGTTGAAGATGAAACCTAGGTATCTCTAAGTATTGTCAAGCTTCAAAACCAGGCCACCAATTTCCAATAAGTTAAGAGGAAAGGATTGAAGACATTCTGTGCTTTGGAAAAATGGAAGACTTTCATCTTTCTATGTTTTAGTATGAGGCCAAACTTGTCTAGGATAAAAGAAATAACATTATAACTACAAAAATGAATAGAGTTTGAGATTGTCTTTACTTTGGGCAATGAATAAGCTATCATCAACAAAGGAAAGGATAGAAACTGGAATTTTTAGATTTTTTAAATGTTTTTTGAGAATATGAAAAACTAGAGAAATATACTAAGCCTTACTCCACACCAATGTCAGTATTGAAAAAATGAGAAGAAAAATTGTTCCAACAGTACCATATTTTTCTATCTACTAGATAATTAGAAAAGAATTGTGCAGCTTTGAAATAGCATCCAGCCTTTTTCAGGATAAGCTGGAGAAGCTGATGATTTAAGAATAGAAAGAACAAAGCAATGTCAAATGCCAGTGTACTTGTCATGTTGTTTTTGATCCATCCTGAATAAATAAAGTGAGTGAGGACTACACTGGCATCTGAAGTAGATATTTGCTTGAGACCTCCTAATTAGCATGGATAGATAAAATTGTTCAATATCAGATAGAATTGGAGGTGATTGCCAATGACTTTCTCAATAAGTTTTCCTAGCATATTGAGAAGAACAATGGGTTGAAATGACTTGGGAGAATCATAAAACTCCTTGTTTGGTTTAGGGATGATGATCATTGTCAAAGATTTGAAGTACAATGATTTGAAGTACAATGGCTACAATCCTAGCTCAAAACATGTGTTAGCAATACTTATGATTTTACCAAGACATGCTTTGTTGTTGATGATACACTTGAGATAACTCCAAGAAAGTTTGTCAGATTCAGGGATAGATAAGTTATTGTATTTAGCAATAGCCTTTGTGAACTCTTCCTTTGAGAATAAAGGCCACTCTTTGGGAGATTTGTTATGAATCTCATTTAGAATCTCAATATCAACATGATGATCCTGAGCTAGATTGAAGATAGATTGGAAAGCATGCCAAAGGTTATTGATCTCAAGGTATGGATAGTTGTTATACTTGATGGCTTCAGCTGTTGGGAGATTTCTTTTCTTGACCCAGTTCATAAGTTCCTAGAGCCCCCTTACCTTGTTTGATATTTCTGATCAAAGAACAAGCATTTAATATATTTAACTGTTTTCTTGAATTGCTTCCAATCAGCTAAACTTCTAGTCAACCTGTATATTTCCAGATCCCTGTTACAACTTGTATCCCACCAGCTCTTCAAGTGCCTCAAGATATTGATGATTTTTTATTTCTTTTTCCAAGCCCTTTTGATGGCTATAGAAAATGAATCAATGATATTTTCAAGTGACTTGATGTCAGATAAATTAGAAGTATTGATAGTTGAGATGTTCTTGATTGTATCTTTGATGAATGACTTTTCTTCTGTGCTATCTTTGGCAATAGAGTATTTTCCATTATGAATGTGTTGTTCCTCAATTAGGATAGTGATAGTGAGAGAGGCATGATCTAACAATAGCCTCCACTCAGAGTAAATAGTATGATTGTTCAACTCCTTGAAGCCATATCTAAGAAACATGAGATTAATAATCGAGTTTGGACTCTGGTCATAATCTGAATATCTAGTGGGAATGAGATTAGTAGAATATAATAGTCCTAATGAAAGAGAGTCTGTAATGTCTATAAGTAAGTCACTATGAGTAGAATGCTGCAGATACATTAGGTCCCAGAAATTATCTCTGATGTTAAAATCACCTGTCTGTTGTAGCAACCACTCGTCACTCAAGGACAAATGATCTCACAACGAGTAAAGCTCTCCAATGGGCTATCAAGTAAAGAGTGGGGATTACAAGAGAACTCGACAAGGAGCCCTCGCTGCATTGCTCCTCTATATATACTATTTACAAGTGGTCCATGCTACAACAATATCTATCCGGCCCTTAAGTCCATGCTGCTACCTCATGTCCATTACTCATCCACATGTGTTTTCCATAAGGCCACCATGCTTCCTACATGTGCCCTGACGTCATATCTTTAATCTCCGCTGTACATGTGCACACCATGAGGAACCCATGTCCCTTGACGTCATCTCCTAACCCTAACTCCATCTCTAGACTCTTCCCGATCCTTCTAGACCCTAAGTCCTTCCAGACCGCTCTAGACTCTATCACATGACTTCCAGGTCACGTGCCTATCTCTAACCCTATGTCCGTTGTAGACTAATAATTACTACTGTCCTATTCTTGTCCACTAACCCTAACCCTAAAGTCTGTCCACCCTCTCGTCTTATAACACTGTCATAGTGATAACATTGGGAATGTCAACTCCAGTATCTTTGAGATACTTTAAGACTGATTGCAAAAAGTCTGAATAAATATTAATTATAAAGAAAGTGTTGTTGTTAGTGAAAAAGAAAATAAGCAAGATATCCCTATAAGTGAGAATATCTTTACAAAGAGAGAATTGAAGGGAAGAAAGTCTAGTATTTACATAAGTGATGACTCTTAGATAGTTGTGGGTACTTGATGTTATATTTGTGAACACAAGCCAATTGGAGTGGTTTGGTACTCCAACTAGTTCTTCTCTGTCTCTGCTTTTTAAGCTTGGAATAGTACAAATGGTTGACTAGGATGGTTCTTGAATAAAAACTATATCAAACTCAAAATAGGTTTCCAAGATTGTGTTAACAATAAGGTTGTTCTTTTGCATATTTTGTGAGAAAATTTTGATATTCTTGATAATCATTGTTTGTTGCTATTTATAGTTGAATGAATCAATTGGGCTTTAGAATCCCAGAATTCCTGGTATTTTTTCATATGCCACTCTTTGTTGAAACAATAGTACTAGAATGGAAAGGTATTGAAGTCTGCTTGGTGGTCACTCTTGCAGTTGATGTATTTGAAAGAATGAGGGCAAGGTTTGCCCTATTTGGTTTTGAGACAGGAAGGGTTGATCTTGAAATTAGCCTTGTAACACCAAGCAAAGTAGTAGTGATGTTTGGCTTTGTAAGGACTGTTGCATTTCAGATATCTAGTATCTTGAAGTCAGCATGCAAAGATTATATGCCCCCACTTCTAGCAGTTTTTGCACTGCAGAACACCAGAGTTCATGTTAGTACTGTGAATGGTAGTGATAAAGTTACCAATGTTGAAGTAGCGATTGATAAGCTTTTTGGCTATTGAACTACTCTAGGAATCCCATATGTCTATTCAGACAATCACCATATCAGATTTTGGGGAAACCTTGACAATATGTGGCTTAGATCTAATGCTGATATTATCAGATATATATGTCACTTTAATGAACATTTCCATCACTTCAGAGTTGATAGGCACATTAGTATCTTCTATGATGTATAGGATGCCAAGTGTTATGAACTAAAGCTTCAAAAGGTTAAGCGATAGAACAACTCTTGTATTGAGTAACATAAGAGAACTCGATGGAGTTCCAAGTACAGAGTAGTCTATCTTATATACTAAGCCCCATGGTTCGTGCTAACTACTGTGCACCCTACCCTAAATGACCATGAGCAATACATGAGGCCAACATGTGGTGTCCATGTTGTATGACGTCACTTGGTTCTAGTTCCTTCTACTAAGTTCTCCCTAGTCTCGTGATCAGTCTTGTGACTTCGCCATCAACTTGTGACCGATGTGACAGCGTGACCAATCAACCTTAACCTGAGCTGTTCTAAAAATAGAAAAGTGAAAGGAAAAGAAAAGAAAAGTAAAATAAAAATGAAAAGAGAAAATAAAATAGAGTCCACCGTCAATGATCTTGACACCAAGGATTTTTAAGTACAACTTTGATTGAGGAAGTCATATACTATAGATGTTATTGGTGTCAATGTTGTTGCAATTCTTTATATAACTGCTGACTATACTGATTTCTGATGAAGATGTGACTCTGTTGAAAGTAACAATAAGACCCTAATGATCTACATGAATGAAGTCAATAGTAAGGTTGGATTTAGTACTTCTTAGGGTGCAGTTGAAATTGGCAATATATTCACTTAAGGCTAACATGAACTTATTGGCATTGTTATTGCTCATGGGGATGATAATTTGTTTATGTAAAGAGCTCTTGGTTGTCATGTTAATCTTAGGCCTGAGTTTGTCTGAATTGTTAAAGATCAACTTGTCGAGTTTTACAATCTTCTTGTTCAAAAGTTCTAGGAAGTTTTCCTTGATTTTGAGAATACTATCAATGTTCTTGGATGAAATTTAAGCATATAACAGTTTGATAAACTTAGCTGCTTTTTTGTTCTTGCCAGGGGTGTTTTTTCTATGGAATTTTAATCTTTCCAAAACTTCTTTTGATGGCCTAGGAGGAAGTTGGGATGGGGGAAGTTTTGAGAAGTTTGCCAATTTAGTGGGTGGAGAAATATTAGCATACTTTCCTTTTCTCAAAGAAGAGACTTTGGTAGTGAACTCATCTTTGATGAGCTCTCAGAATGTCTTGTTATTTATATCCATTCTAAGTTGATCCCATCTACTCTTGAATATAGTAAATATGAAGTTAAATGTGATTTGGCTGAAGCCTTTAAGAAATGGAATGTCCTCCTCCCTGTTATTCTTTAACTCCCTATTACTAATGAAGTCAGAGATACAAGAGAGCAATACTTTGATGTTGTAAATGTCAATTTCTTGAGATGCAGTTTGACTAAACATAGAGATCAGGTTAGTGTAGCTATCCCATGAATTAGAGTTGCCTAGCTGAAGCTCTTTATATGGTAAAGCTGAAACACTGCTATTAATAGCAGGTGCCAGTGGTTGTATATTGTGTGCATGGCCCACATGAGGTGAGAGCATGCTGTCTGAGTGGTTAGCCTGATCATAAATATTGACCTCTCTTCCTAAAGGCATTATGTATCAAAGTCTGAAAAGTTCCTCTTTGGTTTGGTTGGCCCAGTTGGGGTCAGCACTCTGGGCTTCCATATGAGCTGAGTACTCAATGGAAGAAGCTTTAGACAGCACAGATAACTCTCTTGATGAGTTCATGCTAGAGACATTGGTTTTGCCTCTTAGAGCACCTATTTGAATGTCCTTAGAGATGACTTTGGACTCTATAGGATTAGATATAGCAAACATGGAAGTAACAATGTTTGAATTCACAATTTCTCTGTTAGGTGCTACTATACAAGATGGAGGTATAAGAGAGGTTGCTTATTTGCAGACTGCTATCATGTCCCATGTTATAAGTTGTTGATTTAAAAATAAATAAATAAATAAAAAGTGTCACTAAGCTATTCATAGGATAGATCTGAACTTATCTATAGCTAGCATCTCCTAATACTATAGTTCCAGCCAAGATATTTTTAGAAGAAAGAGTAATCAAGATAGAGTAACTTAGAGATGAGTTAAAATAAATAATTGATGTTAAAAGCTACCAAGTTTCTCAGCCTATGAATAAGCTACTCTATGTCTTAATCTTCTTTCTTAGATATGAGGTATTACTTGCCAGCTAATCATAAATTAGTTCAAGTAGCTTTTTAAAAAGAACTAGAACTATTTTTGGACTTTCATAGGAAATCTAATTGTATTGACTTAAATTGCTAAGGGCAATTGGTCTTGGAAATTGTCCACAAACAGTATTTAATCTAAGAGCAATAGTAACATGGTCTAAGTGACCCAAGCTAAGGGGATCTATACGAGGTCCAGGAAATGAGGAGAAATGGAGTCTTCCAAGGAAAAGAGATGTTGAAGATGTTACTATAGTAAAAAGGAAATCACGTTAAAAACTGCATAGGTTTACTGCATCCAGTCATTTGACCTAGAGAAAATATACAACATTTAGTCGGCATGGTATAAATTTCCTTAGCCATAAACTGGCACTTTTGGTAACCTACCCTCCGCGCTCTCCGAAACTGTCAGTTCTATTACTACGCTATCTCTATCTCTGCAAGTTCGCTCTCCTTGGCTCGAAGGTGCTCTACGTCCGCCTCTAGCGCCTCGTTCGCCATCCCAATCTGTAGGACACTCGACACTAGCTCTGTCCATCGTGTCTCCAGCGCAGTTAGCTGCTGCCCAATCTTCTCCTACAGACCACGTTACTTTGGATATATATAATAAATAGACCTGAGTCGCTGAAATACATACCTGTGTGTTCTTGCGGTCGCGGTTCACGTCGACCGTCAACTCCTTGAGCATGTCCAGTGCCTTCTCCATGTTCTTGGCCTGCTGTTCCAATTGATAGTTGTGTATTCGCCATGCATTAGCTCCGTACTTTTGCAGTAATGTCATATTTGTATGCCTTGCAGCCAGTGAGCAGTGACAATAAACACAAGACATTATACACACCGTATCCGCTGGTGCTCAAGCTGGGCCCGCGCATTATCCAGGGCTGCTTTCCAGTCATCATCCGACGCAGGCGTCGACGTTGGGGCGGGCAACTGGTACCTCAGCGTGTCCAGAGGAGGAAACGCTTCCTTTGCCTCTACACGGGCCATTTCAGCCCTGAGTAAGGGATTATTCTTGTGTGTTGTCAGCATGTATGTTCAGCAGCAAAGCTGAAGACTGCGCACGTCGAAGAGATGAACATCGGGGGGCACACTAGGATGCAGCTCTGTCGGAATTTTGCCGAGCTCGCGGGCAATTTCGTCCAGTGCCCTGTCTCTAAGGAACGGAAATGTAGTGAGATCAGAGTCGTAGTACGGCAGAGAATCGAGGTGGTGATCCATGGCAAGATCGGCCGGGAACTGCCGAGAACTGGTCAGAGCAAGCAAGCACATCTCAGCATCTCAGCCATGTCTCTCCACACCGCCGCCCGCCTCGCTGCGAGGTCCGTGCGCCGCTCTCTGCCGCGTCCTGCCCTGAACAGCCCCCGACACGCCTCGACGCAAGGTACGCCCCGACCCGTCTTGTCCTCCTACTCTCACCATCCCACACAGCGCCCTTCACCGAGCCCACTTCCCCCAACATCGCCAGAACAAAACACGCCCGAACATCAGAGTCCCTCCACACCTACGCCTCCTACCTCACCCAATGTCTCCCAAAATTCATTCATCAGTTTTCCGTCCTCAACGACGAGCTCACTCTCTACATCCCCCCCTCCGCTGTCATCCCCGTTCTCACTTTTCTCCGTGACCACAGCCAATGCCAGTTCAAGAGTGTCATGGATATCAGTGGTGCAGACTACCCCGAACGCGAGAAACGCTTCGAAGTCGTCTACCATCTGTTGAGTGTCAAGTACGGCGGCAGGATCAGGGTCAAGACCTATGCTGCAGAGGCCGATCCCGTTCCTAGCGCCGTTGGTGTTTTCCGTGGTGCTGATTGGTATTCTTCTGTTTTTCAAATCCAAAATTGTGCCAGCTGACCCTGTATCAGGTATGAGCGTGAAGCTTGGGATCTTTTTGGTATCTTGTTCACCGGCCATCCTGATCTGTGAGTCCAAGTCCTTGAGCTCCCAAAAAAACCATTGCACCTATTGATGCTCAAAAGTCGTCGCATCCTCACCGACTATGGTTTCCAAGGCCACCCCTTGCGGAAAGATTTTCCTCTCACCGTAACCATTCCTCCCTCTTCCCATTCATTTTCATCTGATTTCCATCACAGGGATACACCGAAGTACGCTATGACGAAGAACGCAAACGTGTCGTCTACGAACCTCTTCAACTCACCCAGGCATTCCGGTATGCGCATTTATTCTCTCTCTCTTTCCCTTCACCAATCCTCTCTTCTCAGCAACTTTGAATCTCTATCACCTTGGGAACAGGTTGGTGAGGGCACCACCACACCCAGGCCCGACAACCTCAAGCATTTGCCTCCCCCCAAACAGGAAGAGACGAAGAAACAGTAAGACTGAGTATCGTTCCGATGTCTTGTCATCAAATTTGCGACGTTATCGAAACTATAATACACAGTCCAATTACACTTAAATCTTCCCATCTTCTTCCTTTACCGATTGAACGTCCTTCCCTGCCCACCCCATCCTGGCAACGATATACTCTTGTCCAATCACCTCCACGCCAACCCTCAACACTTCCGCAATCAAATCCTCTACCCATTCATAGTCATCCATTATCGCCAACCACTGACTTGGCGCAGATTGTGTCGTCGTCATTCGAATTAACTGATGTTCAGGATCAGAAAGGTAGATAAGGAATGAGAGCTGTTGTTGGTCCATTGATGTTGGAATGTCTGAGGTAGAGGGAATAGTATGAGTCGTGAAAAAAGGCTGAATGCGAAGGTAAACATGAGAGTAAGTCGTTGATGCCGTCATTGAAGACAATGAGTCTTGTAATGTAAGCGGCTTATCAACCGTTTTGGGTTTAGATTTCTCGTCAGATTCTAAGAGTTGGTCAATGTTGGCTTGACAAAGTTTAATAGCTGTTTCGTAATCGTCTGCAGCATTTAAATTTCGATGTGATGATTCTTTGGGTTTGGATTCATTGCCTCTGTTAACTATGAGATCACCACCTTCAACTTGTTCCATGATCTTTTAAAATGTAGTTTCAGTTAATGTTTGTGTATATGTCTAATTTTTTACTCACTCTTGCGAGAGAACGATATGTCAAGGATTCAATTCCATCATAGCCTTGCATATCATGGCTTAACCAAACTTGAATAACTTCATGCTCGGATATGGGAGGTGCAACAACGTTAAGAATATCTGTCAACGTTGATAATCCTACACGCTTAAAATCTTGGCCTGAATCACACATACATTTCGGTCATTATTGAATTGAACAAAAGCAAAATTTTGAACCAACAACATACCAAGTTTATCCAACTGGGTATTCTTTGCATATTCAAGCATACCTTCACCCCATTTCCTTGCCTGTTCATTCCTCGTTGGTAAATGTTTGACTTGTTCATCAACAACGTTCTTTGCTTGTTGAAACACTGAAGAAGCAGCACCCCAAGCTGATGTAGTCCATCCCCATCCACTACCACCACCAGGACTGTCAGCAGCAGCGGCAGTAGGAGAAGAAACGGCGACCTTAATATTCGGATGATCAACCGCAGAAGACGAAGACGAAGATAACGATAACTGTTTCTGCATTGAAATCGAAGATCCACCACTACTGCCACCTCCTCCCAACTTGACTCTCTCCATGCTCTTCCTAATCGTAGGAGTACCGGATCGAGAAATATTGTTATTATGCACAGTAGAAGATGGTCTGCTCATTGGTTCAGATGCTTTTTGTTGAAGTTCATCAAGAAATGCAAGTGCTTCTGCTGTTTCTCCCCCTCCTCCCCCTCTACCTTCACCTGATGCATTTCCTCCTCCCAGACGACGGGGTGTAAGAGAAGAAGAAGGAGTACCATTCGAACCAACACCGTCACCAGCACCTATACCCACTGAAGAGTCTGAGATAGGAGGAAGAACATTAGGGGTAGAAGATTCGAGATCGTCAAGCAGTCGGAGAGCTTCTTTGGACTTGGCCATAGATGAACAGGTGAAAGTAACTTGTTTTGTTATGAAGAGTAGTCCTGACGGTCTGGAGAAAAGTGGTGAGTGGAGAACTGTAATACAGCCATACACATATGGTTATATAATCGTTTGGTTACAATCCTTGATTTCCTCCGTTCGCGGGGTGTTCTCAACAATATTACGAGATTGTTGCCACCAAGGCGCAACTATTGAGATTGAAGAGGTTTCTGAAAGTGGAGACTCAGAAAGGTGTTGTCATGAAGAAACCAAGAAAACTGGGCAAGGACGAGCATTGAGATACTGTGGTGTTAAATAGAGAGTTATCTGAAGGCTTTTGTGAGTATTCCAATGACTA
>JAJOHK020000207.1:0-35286 GCA_022457215.2 Leucocoprinus gongylophorus
ATATTATAGGAGATGCTTGGGGTTTCAGTGGTAAAACTCCTATTTCCCTGAGTGGAGGCTTCAGTGTTGAGACACTGACAAGAGTAACTCCGTCATAGAAGACGGAATACCCGGAGGGTTGCAGCACCGCCATAAAACGTGTTGCAAGAAAGGTGGCTGCTGTGGAAGGCGGGCTTGTATGGTTCAGAGGTGGTTTCACCATGGGGACGTTATTTCCGGACAGATGGACTTGTATATAACGAAGAGAAAGACTTTTATATTAGGGTTAACACAAGAAAACTTAATAGAGAACTCTGTATAGAATAGTCTACCTTATATACTAAAACTCCATGGTCTGTGCTAACTACTTCTAGCCTACCCTAAACAGCCATGTATTTGCCTTAAGATCAATATATATTAAACATGTGTTAATTATACTATATAACATTATCTTTCTAGAACCTTTTATGCTTTTTCATGTAACACATGACTATATGACTATGACTGTGACCTTGTCATGTGACTGATGTGTGATAGTGTAACATTTATGTCATATTAACTCTAACTCTAAGTCTTCAAAAATAAAAATAAAAGAAAAGGAAATAACAAATGAGAAAAGCAAAGAAAAAATAGTTAGAGTCCACCATCTTGAATCCTGACATGAATACAGCTCTATCACTAGATATTATTAATAAAGAAAAAGAATATAAAGTAGAAGAAGTATAAAATCACAGAAAACAAGAATGTGGTATACAATTCTTAATATTAGAAGAGATATGGAAATAAACATGATTAGTAGATGTCTAAAATAGGATTACAACATGTTAAGAAGACAATAGAAAACTATTGAACAAGAATTTTAAGTTAAAATCTATAAAAGAGAGACAAAACCTCAATTTGACATCTCAAGTTCACTAATATCAAGAAATCTAGTTAAATAGCTCAGTTTACTATAGTATCCACCTCATCTAATCCTTATGTATTTTATACTGTTAACATGGATTTTATTATAATATTGAATCAAAAAAGAAAAGATTGGATAAAGAAGTATTACTATATAATTCAAGAATTAGAAAGGATAATAGACCTATAGTTATAAGTATAAAATCTAATCAAACTGGCAAATACAACAAATATCAAACTAATAGACATTAAGACCACATTATTGTAAGTTAGCAAGATACACAAAGAATAAATTGGAGGAGATATGTATAATATAGCTGACAAATTATAAGGGATTATATATAGAGATATAGAGAGACAAATATATCATATTCAAAAGTTATTAGCTGACAAATTAAATAAATACAAAGAAAAAGAAATATACAGATTAAAGAACATATACAACAAATTTAAAAGGTATACCAAGATGAAAATGAGAAACTCATATAATTAACAAGTTCAGATAAAAGAAAATAATAAGATGTCATTCAAAATAAAGAAATACTCTTGTACAAACTATATAATATAATATCTGAAAATGAAAGATTAAAACTTCAGAATCTAAGTTTATATAAGATGAAGTTGACAACTTGAAAAATGCCATTAAAACTTTACAGTCACTAATAAAGGCTATACTCTTTTATCTACTATCATATTACAAAACTCTTCAACACAATAGAGAACAGAATAAAAAATATTAGAAAAAAATTGTTGCTGAATTCATAAAACAAAAACATAATGGAAACACAACTAGATAAGAATTTCCAATTGAAATGTATACTGGGGAACCACCATATAACTTAATAAACCTAGTCTAAGAGAAAAATCTCCAAACTTTTCTTTCTAAGTTAATATATCTGGTTAACTCAGAAGTGATAGAAAACTTAGTATGAATAAATGAAAGAGACATATAAATAATTCTCTATGTATATACTGCAGTAATAAAAGCCACTAAGTTAAGATCTGTCTCTTATATCCATCTGAAACTACTAAACTCTAAGCTAGATATTGTTATAATACAAGAATGTGGACAGACTTTAGGGTTAGGGTTAGGACAGAGTAAAGATATTGTAGTAGTATTTTATTAGTCTACAATGGACAAAGGGATAGGAGATAGGCATGTGACCTGGAAGTCATGTGATGAAGTCTAGAACGGTCTAGAAGAATCGGGAAAAGTCTAGAAGGAGTTAGGGTTAGAGATGACATCAAGGAACAACGGTTCCTCATGATGTACACATGTATAGCAGAGATTAAAGGTATGACATCAGGGCACATGTAGGAAGCATGGTGGCCTTAAGAAAAACACATGTGAATGAGTAATAGAACATGAGATAGAAGCATAGTGGATGGACATGAGGTAAACACATTGTTGTAGCACAGACCATGATGTAGTAGTATATATAGAGGAGCAATGTAGCAAGAGCTCCTTGTCGAGTTCTCTTGTAATTCTCCCACTCTTTACTTGATAGCCCATTGGAGAGCTTTGCTTGTTGTGAGATCATTTGTCCTTGAGTGACAAGTAGTTGCTACAATAGATATGCAAAAGCTGCACCTTTTGTTTCAGAAGCAATCCTGACTACTCAGTTAGAAAACTAAAATATGGCCCTACAAACTCTGCACAGAATATAAGCTATGATGATCTTGTTTATATAACTAAGAGTCTTATCTGTCTTAATACTACCATTTTTTTAAATCTAAACTCACTTATCTTATCTTTTATGTTATTACTAGTCTGCAAATCAGACCATATCTAAAACCCAACTTTCTATGCTTTCACAGATTCCAGATCTACATACTACTTTATTGACATTGTATTTGCAGTAAAGTACAACATTGTTGTGATAACCACTAGTCACAAAGACTAATAATGATACTATAAGTAAATCTCAAGATAGATATCAAGTAAAGATTACAAGAAAACTCAATAAGAAGTTTTTAATATATTGCTACCCTATTTATATAATAGATACATAGTCTGTGCTAATGATAAATAACCCTATCCTAATATTCATGTATTGTCCATGAGTATACTATATATGTTGTAGCAACCACTCACCAGAATGGCACTTGTAGTATGCTTACTTTAGCAAAGCTCTCAGTAGGCTATCTAGTAGTGGGGATTACAAGAGAGCTCAACAAGGAGCCCTCGCTACATTACTCCTCTATTTATATAAATACAAGGTAGTTCATGCTACAACAATATGTTTACCTCATGTCCTATTACTCATCCACCATGCTTTTACCTCAAGGCCACTATGCCATATCTATGTGCCCTGATATCATACTCTTTAATCTCCATCACCATGTGTGCACCATATGTATACCATGAGAAACTCATGTCCCTTGATATTACTCCTAACTCTAACTCTGATCTAGACTTCTCTTGATCCTTCTAGACCATTAGTCCTTTCAGATCATTCTAGACTCTGTCACATGACTTCCAAGTCATGTGCTCTTCCTCTGTTGTAGACTAATAATTACTACTGTCCTATTTCTGTCCACTAACCCTAACCCTAAAGTCTGTCTACACACTTGTCTTATAACAACATCCCCATGGTAATGATGCAATAATCTATATATCCTATCTTCTATGATGGAAATACTCTTATCTGACTTAGACTTCCATAGCAGAGTCTTTCTACTCTTGTCAGTATCTCACTACTGAAACTTCTTTTCAGAATAATAGGGGCTATACTACTGAAACCCCAAATATTTCCTATATTATCTACTTGTATATAAGACTAGTAGTTATATTATAATTTACTAGTTTAATAATTAATGAAAATAGCTCTTATTAAACTTGATCTCTAATATTCAATAGTAACATACCAATTAGTACTCACTTCTATCTCAAACTTCTTCTTTTCATCTGAAGTTGCAATCATGTGACAGATAGACAGCATAACACATAAGCTAAAACCAAGATCATTCCACAAGTTTACACATCTTCAATCCAATCTCACAGATTTTCACTTCTAGTATGAACCATATTTAACACTCTATCATAAATTTCTCTTTCAACTCTTTAAATGCTTTCTGTTATCTCCCTCTCTAATTTCACTTTGTATTTTTCTTCATCATCTCATGTAAGAGTTTTGCTACCCTTACAAAATCTTTGACAAACTGTCTATAATAGTTTGCTAATTTCAAAAACTTTTACATCTCTTTGGCACTGGCCAATCTACTACTCCTTGAACCTTTTTCTTTTCTATTCTTACACTATTTGGCCCTATTATCACTTCTAAAAACCTAACTTCTCTAATCTTCCACACATATTTCTCTAGTTTCACAAACAAATCATTTTCTTTCATCTTTCTTAATACTTCCTCTATAATTACATCATGTTCTTCCTCTATTTTTGTTACTATCATTATATCATCAATAAATGCTGCTACTTCTTTTTTCTCTATTATATCCCTAAGTAAGTTATTCATTATTGCCTAGAATATTGCTGGTGAATTTGTCAGCCCAAAGAACATTACCATAAGCTCAAATGCCCTTTCTAGTATAAAGAATGTTGCCTTCCACTTATCTTCTTCCTTGATTTTTACATTGTTATACCCCCACTATAAATCTATTTTTGTGAATACTTTCTTTTTTTCAATACTATTTATCAAATCTGAAATCAGTGGCAATAGATAATTATTCTTAATTGTCTAACTGTTTAGATATTGATAATCTTATACCATCTTCTTCTTACTATCCTTCTTTGACACAAAAAACACCAGTGATATCTGTGATAACTTTGATAGCCTAATATATCTTTTTCTCAACTAATCCTTTACAAATTCTTACATCTCTTCTCTTTCTATTCTCAATGATGAATATATCTTTCCCTTTTTGGAACAAATTCTTCTCTGAGATCTATGGTATAATCCCAAGTCTTTCTTATCAGCATTCTCTCTGACTTTTTCTTTTCAAACACCTTCAAATACTTATGGAACTATCTTGGAACTATTTCCATCACTGTCCTAATCTCAATTAGATTTTCTTCCTCTTCTTCCTTTTCTTCTATTACTCTTGCTATTTCTATTTCTTCTTTAACTATTGGTTTTTTAAAATCATCTCTCTTTTCTTCTTCTCTTTTTTCCTTCTGTTCTTTTTTCTATTTTTGCTTTTGCCATTCTAGCTTTGTCTGCTTTTCCATTCTCCACTTCTTTCCACACTTCTTTAGATATCTTGTCATCTGTATTTCTCCCATTTTCTAATCTATCTCTAAATTATGGCATGCTAGCTATAGCATATCCAATATAACTCCCCATTTTTGACCTTCTATCACATCTATCAATGTTCTCTTCTTATGTTCCTTAAAAAAATATTTCTACCTCCACTATATCTACAATTAGCCCTATATAATTCAAGGTACTATCTATATTCCTTACATATATTAGCCTTTTCATTTTTATCCTCCTGAATCTATGTTTCCTTGCAAACTTCTAGCTTATCACTAACTCCATTGCCCTACTATTTAATAATATCTCTACTACAATTCCTTCTTTATCTTCTTTCTGCTTTAATCCTATTTTTACTGTTGCTTCTCTCAACAATCTTTTATTTTTTTCTCCTCTTTCTCACTTCTTTTCTACTTCTGTTTTTCATACCTTCATCCCCCTCTTTGCTCTTTTCTCTCTCAAAATCATCTTTCTATCTTCACTTCTACTTTCTTCTCCTTTCTACATTACTCTGTTTCTTAATATTTTAAATCTATTTGAGAGCATCTGTACTGGTTTCTCTTTTTTCATATTCTTATAGTGATGGGCAATATGCCCAAAACCTCCACAAGCAAAACACCTTCTTTCTTCTACTACTTTCTGTCTATTCTCTCCTCTTTTTCTTTCCTTCATCTCTTGTTATCTCCACTCTTTCTCTATTTTCTTTTCTTCCCTTATCCTCATTTCTTCCACTCTTCTCTATTTGTCATTTATCTTTTTTCTTCTCTTTCTTTTCTTTTCTTTTTGCTCCTTCTCTTCTCATCTCTTATCATATTCTCTTTTCCTCATCTTCTTTCATTGTTCTTTTTCTTGCTTTTTTCTTTCCTCATTTTTCAACAATAACACTAATATGCTTTGCAACACCAATATTTTTATATTATTTTCCATTATTATACTCAACATTCTATCTGTTTCTTTTTCTTTCATTTCTCTATTTATCTCTTCTATATTCAACTAACCCAAATCTACAGTGATCTAGTTCATTACTACCTTATTTTTTTGACAACAGAAATTATCTTTCTTTAAAAATGTTTCTTTCAAAATTTTCTCTGTAAGTGCTAGCTAGTATTCTTCTTATCTGACATTATATTGTTTACTAACTACTTATCTAATTCCTTACTAACTACTACCCTAATGAATACTGGCTAATACCTTTAAGAAGAAAATCTCTAAACTAGACATTTCCTTACTAGATAATATTACTATTCTGCACAGACAAGTTACAAGGGAATCTGCAGTACAAGCTTTCTATACAAACATAACTATCTACTACATCCACAAAAGGTATTACATTTCATATATATTAGTAGGCAACAGCACAAAAGAACAGCTAAGCTTCCTCAACCTAACTAGTGTACTCCTTAAACCTAGAGTCTGACTATAAATCTTCTTAACTAAAGGATGCTGTTATGATTGATGCCTCCAGGATGCAATATGGAGAAGATCAAAGGGTATGATGACATGATCAGCTACACCGTAGTAGTCTCAGTAAGTGCCTTATGTAGTAGATGCTACAACTTTGCTTTATCTTTACAATCTCCTCATGTTACCTTACTCATATGCTTCATATACTGTATATTATTTCCTCATTTCATACTAGTATATATAGCATAAATACTCTTCTGTATCCTTATGCTTTACTAATTATACACTTCCCTTATCCTCTTTCAAGTCTTTGTCTGAGTGCAATCTGAGCTCTAGCTTAAGGTCGTAACAGATATAATGTCTTTTAATCAAGGATGAATAAGAGAGTAAAGAAAATGAATAAGAGTCTGCATAACACAGAGACTCTAAATGGTAGTCAAGTTCTACTGTTGTAGTAACCACTAGCCACAAAGACTAATAGTGACACTATAAGCAAATCTCAAGATGGATATCAAGTGGGAATCACAAGAAAACTTAACAAAGAGTTTCCAATGTATTGCTATTCTATTTATACAATAGATACATGGTCTGTGCTAATGATAAATAACTCTATCCTAATATCTATATATTGTTCATAAGTGTACTATATATATATTATGAGATGAACATGCTATTAATATATACTTTAACATCATCCATCTAGCTTCTTCTATCCAATTTTAGGTATATGACCTCACATCATGTGATATATCATGTGACCACAATCATATATCTCTTCATTATCTAAAAATATTCAAAAAAAGAAAAAGAATATTAAGTCAAGAAAAATAGATAAAAGAAAAGAAAAATATTAGTGTCTAAACACATTATAACAAATATTTCCACAAAGCCAACTTTATCTGTGGAACTAAAATTATTCAACAGATCATTAAACAATATTACTACCAAGACCACTTTCTTATCCATTATATTTCTATCTAGAAACTGGATAATACTAAATGTATATACCACTTTACTTGACTCTTTTTGCTCACTAGTTCTTGGATACAACTAGCTTATCCAAAACAATCCAATGATTGACTGGGCTATCAAGTCTATTACTTTCTGATCAGACTTACAAAAAAAGATTAAGTTATTCAAAATTCTTCTAGTACTTATGATAATCTCCAAAGATTCTCTATTCAGTACACCCAATCTTAGTTCTGGAACTACAATCTTATCTTACCTATATATTACCATTATTAGAGCACAATTGTATATGCAAATAGCAAAAATGTCAGAATCAGCCACTTTCTGCCTTATACTCTATCCTACTGATTTTACTGAAAAAATAGCTAGAATTATAAATAATCCAGTGAACCCATCTGCTATTCCAACTAAATACTATGAGTTTGCTAATGTCTTTAGTAAGGTCAAAGCAGAAACTCTAGCTATTACTTATATAACCTATAAATCAAGCTAGAAAATAGAAAAAAACTGCCTGTTAGAACTATCTACTCATTCTCAACTACTGAACAAGAAGCTCTCAAGAAATTTATCAGTTATTATATATTAAGTTTGAAAATATATCTCTATAGCAATAATGTAATAATTTAGGTATTCAGTCTTCTATGATAGAGATACTCCTATTAAATTCAATCTTTTATGACAATGTTTCTTTATCTAATCTCTTTCAATGTTTCATTACTAAAACCTTCAGTTGATGCTATATATTAAAACTTCTGAGTATCTCCTATATATCTGACTTATATATAAGATTAGTAGTTATACTATAATTCACTAGTATGATAATTAACAAAGATAAACTTCTATTAAACTTGATCTCCAGTATTTAATAGTAATATACCAACATCAGCACTCACTCTTACTTTGGACTCTATCTAATTCTCTGAAATTACAATTATACAATAGACAGATGGCACAATACATAAGCTAAAGCCAAGATTATTCTGATAAGTCCATATTATTAAGCTTCTAGCATGGAGTTTTCCACACTCTATATATTCCTGAGCCAACTCTGCAGACTTTTGCTTGTGAACCATGCCTGATATCAGTGAGAACTTGAACATAGAATTCATACAAGTGACTCTCTCCTTTTATAGAATATCAGTACTTTTTGTAGAAAAGAAAGATAGCTCTCTTTGGCTATATATGTTATATCCCAAACTCTGAAACATGTCCAAAATATATTTGAATTTAATACGATATCAAATCCCCATGGTCATTTGGCCTTATTTGTGCCCAAAACTCTATTGGTAGCTTGATACTTTATAATAAACTTAATTCCACCAAAAGTTCGCAGTTATTTTGCTTTATTTGAGTCAAAATCTACAGTTATATTTATCTTTGTCCATTGTCTAATTATATCTTTCAAACTTCGCAAATTTACTCAAACTTTACACAGAGTTTTTCCCTTTCCAAATCTAAACTTTTATGTAGTGTTTTACTAATGAAATACTTGCTTAGAAATCTGTTTTAGTTACTCCTTTTATTATTTTATATATTTAAGGCTGGTGACCTCTTTGTAATAGCTAGCATGATAATCAACTAAAGTTGATGCTAAATCTCTAGTGTCAATGGCAACATGTTTTACTCTTCTCCTTACAACTTCTTACAAGACCATTCTCTAAAATTGTGATTACATGGCTTGTAGGAGGCACAACACATAAGTTGAGGCCAAGATTGTTTCAACAAGTCCACATCACCGAGCTCATTACATGAAGTTTCTACACTCTGTACATATCTGAGCCAACTCTGTGGACTTTCACCTTCAAGTGTGAACTATACCTAACAATATGTCAACTTCCAAAGACTCAATTGCATTATATAAAAAGATAAGTACTCACTGCCTTTGATAACCACTCTTCTTGACTTGCTTTAGAAAACACATATCTATACTAAGATTGACCTTTGTCATACATACTACTTGGTACAGATTGTAGAAGAAGACAAACTTTTCAGACTCACTATAGACCTTTTGAATAGGTAGTTGTTACAATCAATACCTCATATTCCATAGATAGTTATTATATGAACAATATGTGTTAGAGTTGTTTCATAACTCTAACTCATTTTCCTTATATTATTCTCACTTTTTAGTATCCTTATAGTCTTTAAGTATATATAGTTGTAAATACTCTCTTGTACTATTATACTTTACCAATTGATTATATCACTTATTTTTTTATAAGTCTTTGTCTAAAGTTTCAACCTGAGCCAAGCTAAAAGTTGTAACAACAGTCATGCTTTTCAGTCCAATCAATATTCCTGTAGTCTTTCAATAGTTTATAAATAATATATTTTCAGTTCTCTTCAACATTTGCATAGTTGTATATTTCAACAAAATTCTCATCTACTTAGATAATATACTTATATCTTAATATAAGGATCATGTTGAAGAAGTGTTGTACTAGCTTCAAAAAGCTAGGCTATATACAAAGGCAGAGAAATGTGAGTTCTACTCTAACTCTATAAAATATTTAGAATACATTTTGTCTCCTTCTAATTTGTCTATGTCTTCTAATAAAATCAAAACAATCTAAAATTAGCCTAAACCAAAGAGAATAAAGGATGTGCAAGCCTTTTTAGAATTTATTAACTTTTATCATTGTTTCATTTACAACTACTTGAATATGGCTATCTCACTAATCTAACTAAATTATAGCCATTCTTTCAATTATAACAAAAGAAAAAGAGGTTTATTTAGTTATATTTCATTCTTATACATTTCAAAACTACTAAACTCAACTAAAACATACATGATAAGAAGCCTCTTGTTATGTTTGAAGTATTCTGCACTTAATACCATCATCTGAAAGAATTAGAACTCTCTATAAACATTATTACAGACCATAAAAATTTAGAGTATTTTAATTTAGAATATTTCTCAAATACCAAAATTCTCTTCAATTACCAAGCAAGATGGTTAGAATTTCTCTCACAGTTCAATCTTGTTATTTATTTCTATCCAGAACATCTAGAATCTAAACCAAATAATATTACTTGCAGAGAAAACCTCTATCCAAAAGAAGGAAAAGCAGCTTACAACTCCATTAACCTATAGAATATGTATCCTATCTTTACTTATAACCAACTTATAACATCTCTCTAAGCCATAGCTCTAGTCTTTCCTAAACTTCAAGCAATTATCATTATAGACCTCAATAACCTATATAACAATATCTGGTCCACCATCTCACAGAATAAAATACTGTAGGAATATCTCCATTATCTGATAGAACCATAGTTTTTGGACACATTGGAACTCTTACTCAAGAATGATAAAATCTACATACCTCTAGCAAACAATCTCTGAATATACATTCTATAGTACTACTATAACCATATTCTTGCAGGATATTTTGGACAAAATAAGATACTGAAACTCATCTTTTACAGTTATACTTAGCTAGCTTTATGTACAGATATAAGAAAATTTTGTAATTCTTATATCACTTGCATAAAATCCAAACCCTAATGTTATAAACTCTATAGGACACTCAAGCAACTTTTAATCTCCAAATAATCTTAAAACTTAATATTTATAAATTTCATTAAAAAGCTACTTTTTTCATCCAACTATGACACAATCCTAGTCATTATCAATCAAATCTCCAAACTGTTATGAGTATTTGGACACTAACAATTTTCTTTTCTTTTCTTTTATTTTATTTCATTTTTTTTCTGATTTTACTTTTCTTTTTCTTTACTTTATTGGAAAGACGATGAAGAAGGCACATGACAAGGAAGTCACATGACAGGTTACATGATGTGACGTCATAGGCCTAGAACCTGGTGGAAGAATCTAGAAGGTGACGTCAGGGCATATGGAGTATGCATGGTGGCCTTGAGTAAGAAGTGAGGCGAGCATGAGGTTGAAGCATGGACATAAGGGCAGGGTTATTTATTGGTAGCACGGACCATGAACCTTTTGTATAAATAGGACACTAATTAAGAAGAGGCTCCTTGTCGAGTTCTCTTGTGAAATTCCCACTAGACATCCACCTAAGAGATTTACTCGCTTGTGACGCTATTAGTCTTTGTGACTGGTGGTTGCCACAACACAAACAGGCTATATTTGTTCTAATGGTTGATACTATCTCTTCATATACATTAGCAAAGTTGTTTATAATTTATATTTTCTTTAAGCATAGTATTCCATCTCATATTACTTCTGATTGTAAATATAAGTTTGTTTCAAACTTTTTCCAGTCCCTAAGAACTGCCCTTAATATACAACTTCACTTTACTTCTAGATATTACCCTTCAAAAAATAGCCAAACAGAATACACCAACCAGACACTAAAATAATATATTGCAACTACTAACAGAACAACTGGTTAGATCTCTTTCTACTTGTAAAATTTGCATATAACAATGTATCCAGTGTCACTGCTAGTATATTACTATTCTTTACAAATAAAGATTATTACCTAAGTATTACTGTATATTTAGAAAGAAATATTGCTTTATCTCATATCTATAAATTTACTGTTGATCTTGGAAAACTGCAAAATGCTCTGAAAATAGAGATATATGCTATAAAATGGCATTACTAATAATCAGCAGACATAAATAGGGCTCTGGCCCCAAAATTTTAGGTAAAGCAACAGATATTTGTCAAAGCCCAATTTTTTTATATAACACAACTCTTAAAAAAGCTATTGGAAAAATATCTAAGACTATTGAAAATTATTAGTCAAGCAAGTACCCACTCATTTATAATCCATCTTCTGAAGTTATTACATGCTGTCTACCTAGTATATCACATGTCTATACTCAAACCTACAATGTTCAATACTTTTATCAGTTGCTCTAAACTGCTACTACCTCCAGTCTTAATAGATGATAAATCTGAATACAAAATTTCCCAGATCATAGACTCAAAAATTAACTACAAACAGGCATGTAGTTTACTTTACAAGATCATCTAGCTAGAATACAAAAATATAGAAGAAGAATCTGACTAGTTAACTACATCTAAACTTACCCATATATCCAACCTCATATCCAACTTCTACCAGGCCAATTCTGATAAATCTAGTCCCCTCTCACTTCTTTAGCTCTAACATATTCTATTATTTTCTTTTCTTTTTTTGTTTTTTTCTTTCTTTTTTCTCTCTTCTTGTTACAATCATCTCCTCATGTCTACTATATGACTACAGCATAGACTATAGGATTGAGGGTTTTATCTTCATGACACAATGATTGGCTGCACCACAATTGTCTCAGTCAGTATCTCATATAGTAGATATAGTTTCTTTTCTGTTCCCTTATGTTTTGTAACATCATTAACATATGTTTACCATGCTTTAATCTCACTGCCAATAGGTATATATAGATGTAGATACAGTTCTGTATCTTTACACTTTACCAATTGACTCTTTCCTCTATTCTTGCTCAAGTCTTTGCCTAAGTTGCAACCTAAGCCAAGTCTAAGATCATAACACTTCTCTCTCTTTCTCTCTTTATCATTTTTCTCTCAGACCTGAAATGATACAATTTTCTCTTCCTATTATATTAATAAATCATAACAACAACAACTTCTTCTACAACTAGAGCTTTAAGAACTTTGTCTTAAAAAGAAAATACTGTCACATACTATTTAACATTTACATACATCCACTTTCTTTCAGTGTGAATCACACTTATTCCAATCATCTATCAATTGAAAAACCAGACCTTACATCCTCATTAATTCCATAAAGTTCTGAGTGACAACTTTTATAGTACCCAACAACTTAGAGTAGATACAGCAAACAAGTATTATTAGATTAGTACTTCTATATTTAAGAATAATAGCTATCATATACTGTCTTCAGTCTGTTAATCAATTTAGACTTGTGCTACACTTGTTATTTCACAATCTTTCAGACTATCAGTATCTGAGAAATATAATTATATAATAAACAGGCTAAACACTGACAGAAGTCAAGCAGAAAAAAGGTTATGCTAGAGTACAACAAGAACTATGTAATACTAGCTCTTAACTATATACTAAAGAGTTTAAAGAGAATATTATCAGCATTAGGAATTAATAGAAGATATAGAAACAATAATATAAAAAATGATTAAAATATATAAAACTCTTAAGAGAGCTCTTGTAAAAGTAAAAGAATGAAGTTAAAAAGGATATTAAAAGGAATATATGAGTATCATCCACTCACAAACACTTTTCCTAGTTAATACATCCTAAACAGTAAATCTTACACTGTGTAACAAGTTCCTTTAAAAAATCTAGTGAATAAATTGCAAAGCTCCTTAAGAGCTTTCAATAACACTATCCATACCAGATAATATACTCTAAATATATGTTTTGAGTTAAATCTTATAACTAAAAATACCAACTGATACTTACCTCACTAGCCTTTTCTAGACTGCTAAAACTCTCCAAAACTTATTTAAAAGTAATAACAGATACTAGCAATATTTCACTTAATAAAATAAAAGTTCAACTATTCTTGAGTAAGAGTATTTAGATAGAAGTTCTTGTTACAAACTTTATTTAGCTTGTATCTCCACAACCAGTGGACTGATTTTCACAAACTAAGTTGCACTGTAAAATCCCAAATAAGGGCTATCTGTACATATACAGAATGTACAAAAGCAACAACAAACAACTGAGATATCAGGTTATCAATCTTTGTTTGCTAATATCTTATGGACAACTAGATAGATTTACACAATCAAACTTGCATTGAAAAGCACTCATCAATCTATCTCTAAGAATATATGGTATATTATATAACAATAAGTATTCATAGAGATACAAGTATATTAATATAGTAACATAATTAGTTATCTTCTAAAATTAGCCTAACAGCTGCTATGATAGATGATAGCTTCCATCAGGTACAAGTTTTGATCATGTAATAGAAACAGCTTGCATACAGATCATTACTCTTATATATATATATATCTTTGTATCTAAGAATTAGATCTCAGACTTAACAACATCAATTTTCATCAATCTTTATCCTTTATTATCTGTATTGATCTTAATCATCATTGTCATCATTATTAAACTTCTGAATTACTTCTAAACTTCTAAGTATGTACCCAAAGTTCAAATATCACAAATAAGTAAGCAGTTTATTTTATGATAGTTTTCTTTTTTACTTTTCTTTACTCATAGCTTATATATTAGTTTAAATACAAAGAATGAAACTAAAGAATGAAGCTAAAACTATAATAAAGCTTGCTAAGACTTCATAAGCACATATATTAGAATTATGAATAATAAACTTTATTTTATTTTTATTTTTTGTTTTTCTCTTCTTTTCTATTTAGAGTTAGGGCTTAGTATAATATCACAGTTACTACTGTTACAAATCAGTCACACAATGTGTCATACAAGTCATATATCACATAGTTATGATAGAATAAAGTAAAAGATTCTGAAATGATGATGTTATAACAATATATTTAACATATATTGACCTTAAGGCTTATACATGGTTATTTAGAGTAGGTTAAAGTAGTAGAGTATAGACCATGAGTAACTAGTATATAAGATAGACTATCTTGTACAGAGTTTTCTATTGAGTTCTCTTGTGTTATCTAATACAAGATTCTTTCTCTTTGACCTACTCTAAGGTTGTTAAGTTATAACAACATAGCTGTTTCTTTATCTATACCTGATATCAATCCAATAATTGATCTTTACTTATAAAAGCCCATTCCATATCTCTTGTTTTCATTTCTATAGCTGCTCCTTCCTATTTCTTCATTCTAAACTCTGTTAGCTTCCAATTTGATGAGTACTTGCTTTATTTAATTGTTCAAACATATGTAACTCAGTAAAATCCTCTCATGAATACTTGTAGTTTGTAGCTAGTTATTTGCAAGTGGCATTCTTTGTCTCTAGAAATCTCTTTTACTTGAGATGTGGTTTAATTAATAGCTACCACACTATTTCTCAACTGTTGTTTGCTCAAGAGAACCTGAGGTATTATCTAGGAATATAAGATTTTCTCACTAATGCTTTTAAAGAAGTCTTATATACTCAAAACCTTAGAAGATTACATGTTTTCATGAAAAAGCATTTTCCAGCATTACAGTGCAACACCATCTATTAAAACCAAGTAGAGTAAATCTCTAAGTCTAGTCCTGTACTTTTGTCTCCTATACTATTTTTCATAGATAACAGTGAGTGTGAATTGTCTCTAACAATAAGAAATGAAATGAAAATAAATCAAGTTCACTATCTTCAACTTTAACACAAAAGGCCTTAGTATTATTACAATTGATACCTCACAAGTATAGCATAGAATAGGGTCAAGGGTAATGATGACACAATTGGCTATACTGCAACAGTCTCAGTCAGTGTCTTATGTAGTAGGTGCTACATTCTTGCTCTATTCTCATGTTATATGACTTGGTTTACCTCATATATTATGGACTTTCTCCTCATAATACTATCATATATATAGCGTAGATACTATCTTGTATCCTTATGCTTTACCAATTGCATCTATTCTCTTCTCTCTCTCAAGTCTTTGCCTAAGTGTAATCTGAGCTCTGAGCTAAGGTCATAACATTTGATAAAGCATCATCAAGCTCACCTTGTAAAAGAAGAGGTATATAGTGGTTAGTCTACAAACAAATTAGGCAAAGCTACCCCAGACAATAAATGAAACACATGTGGCATAGACTATAAGAAGAACCAAGACGGGTTCAAAATGAATAGATGATATTGAGATACTATC
The DNA here is from genome assembly GCA_022457215.2 of Leucocoprinus gongylophorus. Classification (NCBI taxonomy): domain Eukaryota; kingdom Fungi; phylum Basidiomycota; class Agaricomycetes; order Agaricales; family Agaricaceae; genus Leucocoprinus; species Leucocoprinus gongylophorus. Next base: position 16,205 of record JAJOHK020000207.1, read on the forward strand.
AGAAAGACTTGGATTCTTATAGATCACAAATAAAGCCTTAGACGAAACAAGCAAACAATCAGAGAAAGAAATGTCTGTAGCACTAGTACCAGCAACAACAAACAACAACAAACAGGCTTGTTATACCTAAGAGCATAGCTTTAGATCTAGAATAGTTCGATAAGAATAGAATGAAATTTGAAGACTAGTAGAGAGGAATATGATTATTTCTTAAGAACAATAGAGTCATAGAGACTGATGACAGGATCACAGTGATCTTGGCCCACCTCAGATAAGGTGTAGCAGGAATTTATGCTCAGAAGAAACTAAATGAATTGGATAAAGAACTAGAAACCCAAGATTGGAATGAATTCATTAAAGAAATCAAGACCACATTCAGTGACAAGACAAAGGCAGCAGATACTGAAGGGAAAATTAAATCCTTCAAGTGAGGAAAGAAAAACACAGTAGACTTTATGATTGAGTTTGAAGCATTAGCCATGAAGACAGATACAGATGAACTATATGCTATCTGTTTACTGAAAAAGAATATATGACAAGATATTATCAAAACAATATTAGAATATCTGCCCATTATGGCACCAGAGTCACTTAAGAAATAGAAGGTGGCAATAATCTTGGTCAAACAAGGATATAAGTCTACAGAAGAATATCAAGATTATAAAACAGGAACAGAAACAACATAAGGTGGGTGAGGACAGCCCATAGATATTGCAAAAAGTAACAACAACTTCAAGGATGGAAAGCTAAAGTGCTTCAATTGCAATAAGTATAGACACATAGCCAAAGAGTATTGAAAGAAGAAAGAAAAAGAAACAAGAAGATGCTTTAAATGTGACAAAGAAAGATACATCACCAAAGATTGCAAAGGAAAATAGTCAATAAAGAAATAAAAGATTCAAGAAGAATCAGATGAGAAAGACAATGAGAAAATAGACAAAAAGAAACAGGATTTTAGAGAAGATCTCAAGTAGGCACAATACAAGAGATCTCCCCTGTAAATTTTCAAAATAAATATGTTATTCCAAATCAACAGAGTAATGTTGAAAGAGAATTGAACATGTAAGTAAAAGTGAAGACAAAGAATGACAAGAACCTCAAAGTCAAAGCACTGGTGGATTCTGGATACACTCATATAGGAATTGATAAACAACTAGTTAAGAAAAAAAGAATACAGATGAAACAGATAAACTTTTCATTTAAAGTTTTTAATGTAGACAGAATAAAGAATGGAAAGATAACTAAGGTGGTGCCCCTAGAAATCAAAATCAATAAACATAAGGAACAGCTAAAAGCTGCAGTAACAAATTTAAATAGAATGGACATGTTTTTGGGTCATGACTGGCTAGTCAAGTACAATCTAAAAGTCAACTGGAAAAACAGAACAATAAAATTTTGCAAGATGTCCAGAAAGCTACAAAATAAAGCATCAAGATATTGAGTTTAAAACTAAGAGAACACAGACAACAAAAACCAAGGAACAGAACAACAGTGAAATTAGAAAAGAATCAGACAAAACAAACCCAGAGAATTTACCAGAGTATATTTGACCATTCACTCATTTATTCAACAAGAAGAAATTCAAGAAATTACTGGAATGACATGAATGGGACCATTAGATAAATCTAATGGAAGAGGCTCCAAGAGAATTAAATGCAAAGACATATGTGATGATACTCAAGGAAAAAGAAGCACTAAACAAATGGCTGGACAAATAACTAAAAGCAAGTTTAATTGTGAAATCAAAGTCAAGATATGTGGCACTATGTTTTTACATTCCCAAGAATCCATTACAGTTGGTTCAAGACTATAAAAAGCTTAATCAAGTCACAATCAAGGATAAAACACTATTATCTCTAATTGAAGAAGTAATTGACAAGCTAAAGGAGACCAAATACTTTAACAAACTCAATCTCATCTGGAGATACAACAATATCTGAATTAAAGAAGGCAATGAATAAAAGACAGCTTTTCTGATGAACAAAGGATTATTTGAGCCACAAGTAATGTATTTTGGACTTATCACAAAATGAACTACTCACTTATTTGTGATATCTGAACCTTGGGTGCATTTTCAGAGGTTTAAAAGTGATTCAGAAGTTTAATAATGATGACAATGATGATTAAGATCAATATAGATAATAAATGATAAAGATTGATGTAAATTGATATTGTTAAGTCTGAGATCTAATTCTCAGACACAGAAATATATATACAAAAGAGTGATGGTCTGTGTGCAAGCTATTGCCATCACATGATCAAAACTTATACCTAATGGGAGCTGTCATCTGTCATAGCAGTTGTCAGGCTAATTTTAGAAGGTAACTAATTATGTCACTATATTAATATGCTTGTATCTCTACCAATACTTATCACTTTGAGATACATTATATATCATTAGAAATGGATTAATAAGCACTTTCTAATGCAAGTTTAATTGTGTGAATCTGTTTAGCAGTTCATGAGATATTAGCAGACAAAGCTTTTATAGCTACTGATGGCCTGATATCTCAGTCATTTATTGTTGCTTTTATACATTCCATATATATAAGAATAGCCCTCATTTGGAGCTTTCCAGCATAACTTAGTTTGTAAAAATCAGTCCACTGGTTGTGGAGATACAAGCTGAATGAAGTTTGTTGTAACAGGACTATACAACTTACCAGAGATATTCTAAAGGATGATGAACAGTATTTTCTGGGAATAGCTCTACAAAGAAGTACTGGCAAATTACATAGATGACTTTGTTATACTAGCCAAAATAATAAAGGAACTCAAAGAATAAATGATCAGGTTTCTGAAGATTGCAGAGAGATATAACTTGTGTTTTAAAAGATTAAAATGTAACTTCAATATGGAAGGAATCCTAATATTGAGAGTAATAGTCAGCAAAAAACAAGTATGAATAAAACAGGAGAAGGTTAAGGCAGTAAAAAAATGAAAGACACTAATAAGAATCAAAGAAGTGGAAAGCTTTTTAGAATTTGCAAACTTCTATCAAAGGTTCATCCAGAACTTCAGTCATACAACAAAGTCTTTAAACAACCTGAAAGGAAAGAAAGAATGGAAATGGGAAGAAGAACACCAAAAGGCTTTCAAAAAGCTAAAAGACAAGATTACAAGTCAACCGGTACTCTCTCTTCCAAAGAGGGAAGGAAAATTCAGAGTGGAAACAGACATCTCAGAACACACAATTAGAGAAGTATTATCTCAAGAACAAGAAGAGAAATGGAAACCAATAGCCTTTCTATCCAGGACAATATAACCAGCAGAAAGGAATTATGAAATCTATGACAAAGAGCTATTGGCAGTTGTTGAAACCTTAGCAAAGTAGAGACAATATTTACTGAATGCAATGGAACCATTCAAAATCTAGACAGATCACAAAAACCTCAAGTACTTCAGAGAGCCCCACAAATTAAATAGAAAACAGGCCAGATGGTACTTAAAGTTACAAGACCATAATTTCATTCTATGATATATATCTGAGAAAACAAACACCAAGGCAGATATTTTATCAAGAAAGAATCAGATAAATATACGAGAAGATAACAAGGATGTTTAGATATTCAAGAAAGATTTATAGGCAAGAAAAACAACCACCAAAATAACAGTGATTAAAAGAAACAAGATGACAGAAGATTTGGAATTACTGAAAGAAATATGAAGAAATAACATAAAGAAATATAAAGTAGAATAGAAATTAAAGAAGAATGATGGTATAGCTTGGAAACAAGATAGAATTATCTATATAGATGAAAGGATATACATCCCAAACAACAAAAAGATTAAAGAACAAATTCTATAAGAGAATCACAATCTTGTAGACATAGACCATCCAAAACAATAAAGAATAATAGAGTTGGTCAAAAGAAACTATTGGTGGCTGGGACTTAAAGAAAATATCAAGAAATATGTTCAAGGATGCTTCAAATGTCAACAAAACAAGGTCCAAGATCAGAAGAAATCTGAAGAATTATACCTACTTGATATACCACAGGAACTATGACAAGAAATCAGTATCAATATTATTGAACCACTGCCTAAGTCAAATGAAATGGATGCCATTGTGGTAATAGTGAATAAATTTACAAAGATAATCAGGCTAAAGACAACAATAACCAATATATTCTTAGAAGACATAGCAAAGATTTACCAGGATGAAATATAGAAGCTTCATGGAATTTCAAGGAAAATACTTAGTAACAGGAGACCACAGTTTGTATCAAGATTTATGGAAGAATTTACAAAAGCACTAGGAACTATGAGACAACTATCAACAGCATATCATTCTCAAATAGATGGACAAACAGAGAGGATTAATCAGGAAGTAGAAATATTCCTGTAACATTACATCAATTACCAACAAAACAATTGGACAGAATAGCTAGCAGCTGTAGAATTCCAATATAATGACAAAAAACATATAGCAATGGGTAGGATACTATTTGAACTTAACTTTAGAAGATATCTGTGGAAAGACAACCTTGTGGTACAAATGGAATTTCCAAGATTAGAAAAATTCCTTATAAGACTACAAAGAAGTTAGGAAGAAGCCACGAAATTGATGGAAGAAGCTCAAAAGAATATGAAAAAGTAATTTGACAAGAAAAGAAGGAATCTTCAAGGATTGAGGGCTGAAAACAATATGTGGCTGGAAAATAAAAATATCTAGTTAAACAGACCCTCAAAGAAGCTGGATCAAAAAAGATTTGGACTCTTTAGAATCTCAAAGGATATTAGTTTGGGGGCATTTCAACTAGAACTTCTGAAAGAATAGGCAATACACAATGTGTTCAATAAAGATCTGCTGATAAGATGCAACAAGCTACAGTTCAAAGGACAATATATGGAACTGGCACTTCCACCAACAATTATTAATGAAGAAGAGGAATACAAAGTTGAAGAAGTATGAAAGCATAGAAAACAAGACAAGAAAACACAATATTTGGTGCACTTAAAGAGTTATGAGAATGAACATAATCAATAGATCATGGAATCAGGGTTGTCTTATGCAAAAGAGATGATTGAAGATTATTGAACAAAGTTTTTGAGTCAAAACCTATAAAAAAAGAGGTAAAAATTCCACTTTTGACAATTTACAACAACACTCAAATCCTAAAGAACAATGTCTTCCCAAGTCATCAACAACAATAACTACATGACTGCTCCTACCTCTCCCAACCCTTATATCACTAGAAAACTAAACAACATGGATGAAGCTCAAACATTCAAGATAGAATGAGATGATTGGACAAGATTGTATCACAAGATATTATAAGGATTAGAGGCTATGATTGATATTCAGAGACAGGTACAAAAGATGATGAAAATAGCAGAAGAGACTAATATGATAATTACAGAGATAGAGGAGACAATCCTCAAAGCAAGTATCAACAACAAAACCATGAATGCTACCAATATCCTAAAAATATTAGAGGACTTGTGATATTTAATTCAAAGCAATATAGAAGATCAGGTATTTCAAATTCAAAGAATGCTAGCTGATAAACTCAATGCATATAAGAGATGAGGAAATCAATATGTGAAGAATAATATTTGGAAAATACAAGCGTTGCATAGAAATGAAGAATATAAGATGGAGTTGAAGAAAAATCAAGTTTCATAAACAATGAGGTTGACAATCTAATGAAGTACATGAAGTTTATTCAATCTCCAACATAAACGAGACTCTTTAAACCATAACTATATTATCAATCTGTCAGATGTGGTTCACACTGGGGTGGAAGTTCACAGGATGAACTTGGAGATGAGTGGACTTGTGGAATGACCTTGGCTTCAGCTTATATGCTGCACCATCTGTCTGCCATGTGGTCGTAACTTCAGATGATAGAGAGAAGTCCGAGATGGAAGTGAGTGCTGATTGGTGTATCACCATTAAACACCAGAGATCAAGTTCAATAAGAAATTATCTTCGTCAATTATCAGACTAGCGAATTACAATGTAACTACTAGTCTTATATACAAACTGATAGTTTAGGAGATGCTCAGGGTTTCAGTGGTAAAACCCCTATTATCCTAAGCAAAGGTTTCAGTGTTGAGACACTGACAGGAGTAACTCTGTCATGGAAGACCAAGTTGGATAGAAGTATCTCCACTATGGAAGACAGAATACCCAGATGATTGCAGCACTGCTATAAGACATGTTATAAGAAAGGTGGCCACTATAGAAGGCAGGCTTGTATGATTTGGAGATAACTTCTCCGCAGGGATGTATTTCTGGACAAGTGGACTTGCATATAACAGTATTCTCCCCTTAGGACTGAGCCTTTGAAGTCCTATTGGATTTAGCCGAAAACTCTGTGATAGTACGTAGATTAACACTACATAAATGAAAAGAAAATTTTTTTGCTCTTGTTTCTATATTGCTATGTCTTCCCCCACCCACTCTGACATTTCCCAAAACAATGCTGAAATATTTGAGAAGCAGTGCCATGAGATGCAATGACAACATGAGGAGGAGCAGCAGTCCCTCCTTTGATTGTAAGAGGTAGCAGAAGCCTGTCATACAGAACTTGCGGCTCAAAAAGCCAGGAGAGAAGTGGAGGCCAAAGCCAAGAAAGAGACCAAGAGGCAGAGGATTGCAGAGGAGGAGAAGAGGAAGAAGAGGATGATGGAGTACCTCCACCGACTCCGGGATGAGGTGCTAGAGGAAGAGGCCATCTTATTGGAGAAGGCTGAAGGATCCCAGGTTACAGGGTCCAAGCAAAAAGAGGTTGCTGCTGGAGACAAGGAGGGGCAATGGCCCTCTAAGAAGGCTAGAAAAAAGTACCATAGAGATGCCGCAGTCAAGATGGGGGGTTCTAACCCCTGCAAGAGGTGTGTATGCACTGGACAGGATTGCCTGGTGCACTTCTCAAGATGAGTAATTAATAATTATACTTATTATTATTTTTTAATAATTTTCTTCTTCATAGCTGCTCCCTTGCCTGTGCTGGGTGCATCACACTCAAGTAGCAGTGTATATCCCACACCAATACCAACACCTCAGCTATGATTCCCACTTATGGTGGGGTTCTAAGTGCCATCAAAAAGACACTCCAGAAACTCGTGGAGGAATACCGAGGAGTCAGGAAGTCTCTTCGGGACTTGGTAGAGGGCCAAAAGAGGAACACAGCCCAATTGGAGAGAATTGGGGCCATGATAGAGCAGAAATAGAGTTTGGAAGAAGAGGTTGGGAAGGAGGAAAGCAGAGATGACATGGAGAGGTCCAAGGATGGCCCCAAAGAAAGTCAGGAGGAGAGAACTCCACTATCTGCCTCCTGTTAATATACTGGCTTTGTTTTATTCTTTAATAGAAATTTTTTTTCTGTGAATTAAATATGTGAGTAAGAAAAACAAGAATTAAAATGAAAAGAAGTTTGAAGTTTTGAGAAGAAAACCCCAAAAAGTACGCAAAAGCTGAGGGTTAATGAAAATAAGCGGACAGAATATACTAGAAATTAATGAAGGAAAATCCCCATTGGGAATACATGGAGACAGGTGACAAATGCAACAGCATGATCACAACAATGGGAGAGGACCAGGCTTGGCAGGATATACAATGTGGAAATCAGATACCAAGTCGGCAGCATGAGAGAGTTTGGATGTGGGAATCCATTCAGATTTGTCTCCAGTATCTTCATACCCTAACCAGATCACCTTGTACAGAAGTTTACATGTCCGTCAGTGATCGATTTTAGAATCCACTATCTGAGAAATTTTATATTCAGGTTCCCTGTCAATTATGACTAGAGCAGGGGCTGGCTGTATTCTCTTGGAGAAAGTGTTGGATGTAGTGGGTTCAAGCATGGACACATGGAAGACTGGATGGACAGAGCGCATGGACTCTAGAAGACGGAGAGTGAATGATAGAGTGCTAGGCTGAGAGATGATTTTGTAGGGTCCGAGATATTTTTTGGAGAGTTTCTTTGAAGGCCAGGTGGTTTGGAAGAACTGAACCTTGACAAAGACTTTGTTACCTACTTTGAAATCAGGAGCAGGGGAACATCGTGCATCAGCAGATTTCTGATAACACTATTAGGCCGCAGAGATTCCAGCTTTGAGGGTACTCTGTAAATCATTGAGATCTATGGCGAAGTCGCAGGCTTGGAAGAAAACAATATTGTGTTTGGAGTGAACAGTGATGTTCGAATGATATCCCTTATTAGTGAAAAATGGAGAAATACCGGTAGTAGCACTTGGAGCATTATTGTAAGCAAACTCCGTAAAAGGTAGGAGTTCGGACCAGTTGTTTTGCTGGTAGTTACAATATACATGGAGGTATTGCTCGAGAGTCTGATTTGTGCATTCAGTTTGTCCATCACCTTCAGAGTAGTAACCTGAAGTGAAATGCAGCCACATGTCAAGAGCAATGTCTAAAGATTGAAAAAATTTTGACACAAACTCCAAGCCTCTATCGGAGATGACATGGGAAGGAATGCCATATTTAGAGAACACATGAAGAACAAACAGATGTGCTAAGTCCACAGATGTGATAGTGTCATGGGCAGGGATAAAGATTACCTGCTTGGTGAGCTGGTCGACTATGACCAAGATAGTGTCAAACATGGAGGATGATGGAAGTTTCTCGATGAAATCCATAGAAATAGAATTCCATAGTCATTCAGGGATAGAGAGTTGTTTGAGAGATCTGTAGGACTTGTGATGTTGTGGCTTGGATCACATACAAGTAACATAAGACTTGCAGAATTGTTGTACATCAGCATGGAGGCTGGGCCAGAAGTATCTGTGGCAGACTAATTCCAGTATTTTGTTTTGACCAAAATGTCTGGTGAGGATGTGATCATGATTATACTGGAGAATGTGTATGCAGAGGTTACCAGCAGATGGTACATAAATTATGTTGTCAAGGAGGAGTAGACTGTTTGGGTCCGTAGACCACTGGCCATCTGCAGAGATGTGTTTTGTAGCAATTGGGTCACTAGGGAGAGCCAATAGGATGTCTTGATGTAGGATGTCTAGATTCATAACTGTAGCTGTGTGGAGAGAAGGAAAAAGAAGGACAGTGGCTCGTACAGAGGCTGCAAGTTGTTCTTGAGTGAAGATGGGCTTGAAGTTGTGAGGGTTGACTGTGGCGTAGCCAGTATTCCCCCCTTTAGGATAGACGTCCCATTGTCTAGTAAGAGCATCTGGTTTTGTGCCGAGATGACCAGGGCAGAACCTAATGACAAAGTTGAACTGGAAGAGGTACTTGAACCACTGTACTTGCCTCCAGGTCAATACCTTGGTTATTATGAACTAAAACTCTTAGAGTAGAGTAGTAGAACAACTCTTGTATTGAGTAACACAAGAGAACTCGATAGAAAACTCTTCTACAAACTAGTCTACCTTATATAGTTCTATAGATGGTCTGTGCTAACTACTGTGCACCCTACCCTAAACAACCATGTGTAGTCCATGAGGCCAACATGTGGTGTTCATGTTGTATGACGTCATTTGTTCTTAAATCTTTTACTAAATTCTCCCAAGTCTCGTGATCTATTTTGTGACTACGCTATCAGGTTGTGACTGATGTGACAGTGTGACAGATCCACCCTAATCCTAGTTGTTCTAAAAATAGAAAAATAAAAAAGCTAAGTCCACTGTTTGTGAACTTGACATTGGTAGTAGAAAAACACTCAAGGTTCTTATGATCTATAACAACGTTGATGGGATAGGCCGGACCTTCCAAATAGTATCACCAAATCTTGAAAACTTCGAAGATGGCAAGTAATTCCTTGTCATATATATCGTAGTTCAACTCCGTTGCAGTGAAAGTGTGAGAGTGAAAAACAACTGGATGAACTTCATTATCTTTGTTAACAATGGAAAGGATTGCAGCGAGAGCATAGTCCAAGGCATCAGTTTCCACAATGAGTTGAGCATTGGGAATCCAATGAGTAAGAATAAGAGTGGAGATAAATACTTTCTTGAGAGAGTTGAAAGTATCTCGACAGGAGGAGTCGAACTTCCAAGAAATATCCTTCTAGCTAAGGTGTATTAATGGAATGACAATGTCTGAGTAGTTAAAGATGAACCAGCAGTAAAAGTTTGCAAAATCTAAGAAGGATTAAATGTCCTTGACTTTCTTGGGTTCCGGCCAGTCTTGAATAATCTTTATCTTGTCATCAGACATGGTGAGGTCAGAAGAAGAAAGGATGTATCCCAGATACTCTACCAACTTGGAGTGAATTCACATTTCTCTACTTTGGCATAAAAATCAGCCTTGTGGAGATGCTTGAGTACTTCTTTTACATGCCAGTGATGCCCAGACATGTTATTCAAGTAGATGAGTATATCATCCAGATAGATCACAATACAGATATCCAAAAGATCAGAGAAAATGTTGTTCATGAATCACTGGAAAGCCTTAGGAGCATTTGTAAGACTAAAGGGCATTACAGATCATTCAAATGATTCATAATGTGTCCTAAAGGCAGTCTTCCATTCATCACCATCAGCGATGCAAACTAAATAGTAAGCATAGCAAAGATCTATCTTTGAGTAGATCTGAGCTTTGCAAGGTGAGTCCAGTAGATCAGAGATGAGCAGGAGTGGATAATGATCCTTTTTGGAGATACAGTTAAGACCATGGAAGTCAACACAAAGGCATAGTGAACTGTCTTTCTTCTTAACAAATAAGACTGGTGCACCATGCAGAGATGAGGTTGGTCAGATAAAACCTATGTTGAGATTTTCCTCAATAAATTCCTTCAGAGACTCTTGTTCAGATACTGAAAGAGAGTATATAGGGCTAACCGAAGGTTGAGCACCCTCTTCCAGATTGATTTTGAGATCATAGAGACAATGAGGAGGGAGAGTTTCAGCTTTAGTTTTGCTGAAAACATCGGCAAATTCATGATACTTGGAAGGGACATTGGAGAGATCAGGAGTTTCTGCAAGTTTTGCAGAGTTGGCCTAAATATCCAAAGAACAAAGACAGAGTTCGAAATTGTAGGAGCCTGGAAGTTTTGATACATACAAGAATGCTACAGCACCAATGATAGTGATGTTAGATTACCTAGAGTTAGACACAGAGGTCTCAGATGTAGGTATGGAAACTGCAGAGTCTAATGATTGCAGAGGGTTGTCTAAAAATGACAGAGATGCCAATGGTGTATTGGCTACGACATATGAAGGAGTGAGATTTTCCTGCAAAGATGGATGGAAGTTTATTGACCCATTTACCCAGTCAATCAGTAGATTGTGTCAGATGAGCCAGTTATATCCAAGGACCAAAGAGCAGGAAGAATCAAGCAGAGTGATATAGAAGTCCAGATTCATACAATCACTGGTGGAAAATATTATGGGCAAGTTGGCAATTTTGGAGATAGTACTGTTTGATGAATTATCAAACAAGTGGAGAGCAACTGGAGGAGTTGCAGATGTCTTTAGGTGGTGAGTATCCACAAATTTAGAGTCTACAAAGCAGTGAGTAGACCTGGAGTTGATGAGAGCTCGGAACAGAATTTTATTAAGGTGATCCTGACCAAGGATCAAGGGAGAAGTAAAGGAAACAAAAAGTGAATGAGGATCAGAAAGAGCAGATACGTTGAGTCAAATTGGACTCGTTGCTGCACAGTGAAGTTCAACATGGCCCTTAGTCTGTGTAGAGTTCTGGAGGTTGCTCTCTATTTTTACGAGGGTTTCTTGGAAACAGCTGCCAGAGTATCAGCAGTTGCTAAAGCACCGCAGCCTTTGAGAGAGACCATGGTCTGCTTTTTGGGACAGAAGTCCAGCTTGTGGTCTCCTGCACCGCAATAGAGGCATAGATTGTTTTTGAAATGCTTCTTGTGCTCGTCACTGGTCAATTTGCTGTTGTTGGCCAGCTTGGAAGAAAAGTCCACCCATAAAGTATTGGGTTGCTTTTTGGGAGCAGGGGATGGAGATGACTTAGAGGAAGAGTTCTTGGTGGATGGGGCCACCAGAGGTGTATTTGCCTTGTTCTGGGAGGCTGTGGCTGTTATGAACTTATTCCTTAGGGTTGGAAGTAAGAACAACTCTTGTATCAGAGAAACATAAGAGAACTCAATAGAGTTCCTAGTATAAAGTAGTTTACCTTATATACTACTACTCATGGTCTGTGCTCACTACTGTGTATCCTACCCTAAATGACCATGTATATAACATGAGGCCAACATGTGTTGTCCATGTTGTATGACATCACTTCATTTCAAAACCTTCTACTCCATTCTTCCAGTCTCGTGATCAGTCTTGTGACTATGCTGTCAACTTGTAACTGATGTGACAGCGTGACTGATAAACCCTAACCTGAGTTGTTCTAAAAAATAGAAAAATAAAATAAAGTGAAAAGAGAAAATAAAAATAAAGTCCACCATCAATGATCTTGACAGTAGTAGAACTAGAGATAGAAGTTTTTCCTTGCTTCTGGGAGTGAGACTCGAGGGCCTCTTTCTCTACCTGCCTTGCATGGTAGCGTTCGTGGTCTCGTTCCCAGTAGCGGTAATTGATAGTCATTGCTAAGATATATATATCCTGAAATGAGATAGGTTTTCCTTGTTCCCAGATGGAGATAGGATTCTAGACCTGATTGGGGAGCCTCTGGTAATAGCAATGGCACAGAACACTATTCTCCCAACCTAATTGGGAGGCATAGCACATGAAGTCCACATTATAAGTGGAAATTTTATCACTAGGTTTCATGTGGAGATTATCCAATATGTTGGCTGCCTCACCAACAGAGTCCAAGAGACCAAAATGTTGATATAGCTTGTCCACAAATAGGTTCTAGTCGGAGAGCCAGTCTTGAAGAATGCCCTGGTCTTCTTGGTTGAGGCCCACCTCAAACCAGTCTTGGGCTACTCTAGTAAGGTAGATCATTGCAAAGTTAATTTTCACAATGTCCATGTTGAATTGCACCAGATTAGCATGGAAATATAGCTGGCATTGAAACAGAAAATTATTGAGCTTGTCAAGCTCAGTGCTGCTGAAAGTATCAGGGATGCAGGCTTTAGTTCCCCTTAAATTAGTATTAGATCCAGAAGTCTAATTAGAGTTAAGAGTGTTAGCAAGTCAGCTGAGTACCTCAGCCAGTTATTCATTAGTATTATTGCTCTGCCAGAGTTTGGACTGTGAGCGAGTAGAAGAAGTAGGTCTATTAGCTGTTAAGTTAGTAATATGATTAGTAGTGGGAGTATTCTCCCAATTAGGATTATTGTCCACAAGGATGATACTTGGGCTAGGAACAGGCAAAACTGTTCGGCCAGATTAGATTGTACTGGAAGAAGATCTCGGAGATGAATGGCCTCTTTAACATGATCTTGTGTTTCAGTAACTAGATAGCTTATCCACCAAATGCACCATGATGTTCAAGACAAATCCATTAAAGAGTGTTCCAAGCAGTGGGACCAGAGTTGAAGAATTACGGTAAGAGGAAGCCATTTAGACTTTGAAATGCAAAGTGCAATGGATTGCAGACAGAACTGCTCAGAAGCAACAGCAGACTTAGAAGTCTGATAATACTGTCAGATGTGGTTCACACCGGGGTGGAAGTTCACAAGATGAACTCGGAGATGAGTGGACTTGTGGAACAACCTTGGCTTCAGCTTATGTGCTACACTGTCTGTCTGCCACATGGTCACAACTTCAGATAATGGGAAGAAGTCCGAGATGGAAGTGAGTGCTAATTGATGTATCGCCGTTAAACATTAGAGATTGAGTTCAATAAGAGATTATCTTTGTCGATTATTAGACTAGCGAATTATAATGTAACTACTAGTCTTATATACAAACTGATAGTTTAGGAGATGCTCAGGGTTTCAGTGGTAAAACCCCTATTATCCTAAGCAAAGGTTTCAGTGTTGAGACACTGACAAGAGTAACTCTGACATGGAAGACTGAGTTGGATAGAAGTATCACCGCTGTGGAAAACAGAATACCCAGATGATTGCAGCACTGCTATAAGACATGTTATAAGAAAGGTGGCCACTATAGAAGGCAGGCTTGTATGATTTGGAGATAACTTTTCCACAGGGATGTATTTTTGGACAAGTGGACTTACATATGATATAATCACTTGAATCTAGAGAAGAACAAGATTTGGAATTTTGGAAAGAAGTAGCAACTATGTTGGTGGATGACAAATACAACACCAAAATATTAAGGAATAGTTATCCAATAACAATATTTCAAGAAGGACTACTACATAAACCATATTTCATAGCCATCAATAACCAAGAACAAATTATCATAGGTCCTAACAAGAAAATAGTAGCTATATATATGATAGAAAAACTCGAGGTGTTGATCTAGTTCATAGGGATATGAATGCTGAAAAGAAGGTATTGTTACAATTAATACCTCATGAGTATAGCATAGAATAGGATCAAGGGTAATGATAACACAATTGGCTGCATTGCAACAGTCTCAGTCAAGGCCTTATGTAGTAGATACTATATCCTTGCTTCATTCTCATGTTATATGACTCTGTTTGCCTTATATATTATAGACTTTTGTTATGGGACACTTAAACACTAATAATTTTTATTTTTCTTTTGAATGATGAAGAGATATGTGACACCACAGTCACATGACAGGTCACATAATGTGATGTCATAGACCTAGAACATGGTGGAAGGATCTGGAAGATAACTGTTATAAACTAAGGTCTTTAGGGTTAGACAATAGAACAACTCTTGTATTGAGTAACACAAGAGAACTCAATAAAGATCCCTTTACAAACTAGTCTATCTTTTATACTACTACCAATAGTCTGTGCTTACTACTGTGCACCCTAAATAACCATGTGTAGAACATGAGGTCAATATGTGATATTCATGTTATATGATGTCATTTGTTCTAGAACCTTCTACTTTGTTCTTTCAAGTCTCATGACCAATGTTATGACCACACCATCAGATTGTGACTAATGTGACAGTGTGACTAATCACTTCTAACCCTAACCCTAGCTATTCTAAAAATAGAAAAATAGAAAAAGAAAACAAAATGAAAATGAGAAATAAAATAGAGAGAATCTAAGTCCACTGTTTGTGAACTTGACATTACCCCTCTCTTAAGGTTTCTCCTCTAAAGAAACTACCTTTCATCTTCTCCAATTTCTTTCTAACTTCTTTGAATTTTCCTTCTCGAATTTTCCATTATCCCACTCATACAACATTTTTGCCGTAAACTTCCCTGGTAATTCTCCTCTTCTGAAATCTCTCTCCTCTACCATGTCTATTTTCTCTTGTCTTCTTACTTCTGTATTCATCCTCTCTTCAAATTCTTCCAAAGCCTTCTCTGTATTCTCCAAATCCTTCTTTCTTTCCCAGATATTTTCTTCTACTGTGAATTCTTTCTATTGAACCAAATACTTCTCCACTCCCCTTATTTTTCTTTTATTCAGTATTTTTTCTACTTTCTATTTTTCTACTCCTTCCACCTCAATTGGTTTTCCTTCCTTCTTCTTCTGTCTCTTTACTTGCTTCTTATACTGAACTATTCAGCTTACATTGACTACCAGATAAATTCTTATCAAAGACGGTAATCGAAATTTCACTGCATTTGATGATACTACTTTCTCTATGGTGTATGGCCCCACATATCTCTCTGTCAACTTTCATACTAGTCTTTTCTTAAATACTAAGTCTCTCATACTTAGCATGACTCTATTCCCCTTCTTCCATTCTTTCATTTTTTTTCTACCTTGATCCATATACCTCTTCATTTCTTCTTACATCTTCTTCATTGCTATCCCTGCTTTCTTGTGTACTCTCTTCATTCTTTCCACAAATTCTGTTTTATATCTCCTCCCATTCTCAATTCTCTTTCATAGTTTGCCATAAATGGTGAAACCTTAGTTGCTGTGTGAGCTTTATTGTTCACTACAAACTCAGCTGTCACCAGCCATTCTGGCCAGTCCCTCTGTCTGTGCTCCACAAACAACCTCAGATACTGCTCCAACTCCTAGTTCATTCATTCTATCTGCCCATCTGTCTGTGGGTGGAATACTGTTGACAGTTTTGTTTTTATTCCCAGCATTTGGTTCAACTCCTTTGTTAACTCCACTACAAACTGGGGTCCCCTATCTGACACCACACTCTCCAGTAATCTATGTAGCTTCCACATGTTGTTTCTGAACAACCTCACCAAGCCTTTTGCTGATGTCTCTTCTGTTGTTGCCACAAAATACATTATTTTGGACAATCTGTCACAAACTACCAGGATCATATCTTTTCCTGCTACTACCAGTAGCTTTGTAATAAAGTAGATTGTTAAGTATATCCACGGCTTCTCAGGCACCTCACTCAACTTCAATTTACCTACTAGTTCCTCTGTTCTGTTTTTCATCCTCTGACACAAGTTATATCCTTCCACATATCTCTCTACATTTCTCATAACTCTCAGCCACCAGTAGTTCCTTGTTACCAACTCCACCATCTTCCAATGTCTCCCATATCCCACTGCTGGTATATTGTGATGTAATCAGATTACTTCTGCTCTCAATTCTTCATCTTTCAGTACATACATCTTTCCTTCCTTTAACACTAGTTTTCTTTTTATCTTCTATTCATTCTCTCTTATTTCTTTAACCTTTGTCTTCTTCATCTCTTTTACTACTCTAACTACATCCTCGTCCTTACTTCTGGCTTTTTTTATTTTTTCTAATAACTCTACTTCCAGTCCTTCTATTACTACCTCTTGTAAGCTACAAATCCAATTGTCTTCAATAAATACTTGATTTTCATTGTCTTTTTCTACTCCTACTTTCCAATCTGATCTCCTACTTAATCTGTTTGCTTTTCCCATTTTTGTCCCTGGCACATATTTCAGGGTAAAGTCAAATCAAGACAAATACAATGCCCATCTAGCTTGTCTCCTATTCAACTTCTGCGCTTTCATAAAGTACTCTAAATTTTTATGATCTGTCTAGATTTCAAATCTGAACTGTGCTCCTTCTAACAAGTGTCTCCAAGCTTCCAATCCTCTAATAATTGCCAACATCTCCTTATTATGAATTTCATAATTCCTTTCTATTTCATTCAACGATTTGGAAAGGAATGTCACCAGTCTCTATAAATTATCTTCACGCTTCATTGACAACACTCCTCCTATCACATAATCAGACGCATCTACCTCCATTTGCATTTTCTTATCTAAGTTTGGTACTGCTAACACCAGTTCTTCTGTAAACCTCCTCTTCAACTCTTCAAATGCTTTCTCTTACTTCTCTGTCCATTCTCACTTCTTATCCTTCTTCACCATATCATATAGTGGCCTAGCTATTAATGCAAAACCCTCGATGAATCAGTAGTAATAATTAGCCAATTCTAAGAACTTCTGCACATCTTTGATACACTTTGGTATCAGCTACTCCAACACTCCCTTCACATTTTCCTTTTCCATCTTAATCCTTTCCAGTCCTATTACTACTCCCAAGAATCCTACCTCCCTAACCTTCTATCTACACTTTTCTAGTTTTATATATAGGTCATTTTCTTCCAGCCTCCTAATAACCTCTGCCACTATTTTGTCATGTCTCTCTCCTGTCTCCATTCCAATTATTACATCATCAATAAAAGTGGCTACTTTTCCTATATTGATAGGATCTCTTAGCAACTTGTTCATCATAGCTTGAAAAGTTGCTGGCGAGTTAGTCAATCCAAAAAACATCACCATAGGTTCGAATGACCCTTCTGGCATTGTGAACACCTTCTTTATTCCAATATTCTCCAAGACATCCAATATCAGTGGGAGTAAATAGTTATTCTTAACTGTTCACTCATTTAGATATCTGTAATCTTGTACCATCTGTTTTTTTCTATCTTTCTTCCCCACAAAGAACACTGGCACTATTTGTGATGACTTTGACGGCCAAATATATCATTTTCTCAACTGCACTTTAACAAACTCTCTTACCTCTTCTCTTTCCTCTCTTGACAATGGGTACACCTTCCCCTTCCTCAGCACAAACCCTTTCTTCACATCTATTGCATGGTCCCACACCTTCCTTGTCAGCATTCTCTCCAACTGCTTCTTCCTAAACACTTTTATTCATTTATGAAATTTATCTAGCACCATCTTTTTTGCCTCCACCTCTGATTTCACTGCTTCTTCTTTTTCATCCCATATTTCCTATTCCTCTGCTACCTTCTTCATCTCTATTGTCTTTTCTTTTTTCTGTTTCTTCTTCTTCTTCTTCTCTTCTCTCTTTTTCCCTGCTTCTTCTTTTGCTTCTTTCTCCTTCTGCTTTTTCCACCCTGATTTTTCTTGCACTAGTCTCTACTGTTTCCCACATTCCTCTGGACATCTCATCATTTTTACTTCCCCTGTTCTCCAATCGATCTTAGGATTGTGGCGAGCTAGTCATGGTATACCCAAGATCACAGTCTACTTCTATCCCCCTATCACATCAATCTTTGTTCTTTCCCTATGTCCTTGATAGTAAATGTTTACTTCTACTGTATACTCTATGGGTCTTTCTTTATTCAGTAACCCATCCACATTTCTCACATTCATCAGTCTTTCCAACCTCTTCAACTTAAAGTCTTGCTTTTTAGCAAACTCTGAGCTCATAACTAGCCCAGTTGCTTTACTATCTAACAATGCCTCTACCATTACTCCTTCTTGCATATCCAACCTTTCTAACCCAATTTTCACTGTTACTTCCCTCAATTTTTTTCCCTCTGCTTTTCTTACTCTTTCTTTCTTCTCCTCTGATTTAGGTGTATTAGTGTTTATTTCTGTAGCTAATACACTATATTTATTCTGAGAATCTAGTCAAGGAGTTTTAGATTCTCCACCCCTTTTAAATTGTTCAAAAGTTCATAAATCTCTTTGATTCTTCCCCCTCCATACTCCACTCTTCTTCCTTCCATTGTTCTTTCTCTTCTCCTATTTCTACAATGATGGGCCATATGCCCAAATCCCCCACACGCATAACAATTTCTTTCCATGTCTATGTCCATTGCATAAGGGTCCCATCTAGGAGAAATCCCCACACCCTGTCCTTGTCCCTACTCTGCACCTCTGACTACTACCACATTTGTCCTCTCTACTCCTTCTATCAGAGCAGGCCCCATTGTTACTTGCTGAGAAGATATTTGCCTCCTCTGCCACAC
>JAJOHK020000208.1:0-35232 GCA_022457215.2 Leucocoprinus gongylophorus
AAATACAAAAATCCCATGTATTACAACTTAAGCTCAAAAGATTAGAGAAAAATATAAAATAGTACAACTGAATAATTTCTAATCTTAACTTCTTTTCCTTTAGCATATACACATTTTCCTTCTTCAACACTAAATCTTCCTCAATTTTCCATTTGTCACCTCTCAGATTTCTTACCCTCACCTTCTTCATTTATTTTACTATCTTTACTACTTCTTTATTCTTTCCTCTTTCTCTTTTTATTTTTTCTACTAATATTGGCTCTAGTTCTTCTACTACTATCTCTATCATTCCTTGTACCCATTCTTCTTTTATCAACTTCTGATTTTTGTTCTTATTTTATGTCCTAATATTTCAATTTGGTCTTTCACTCAATCTATTTTCCTTTTTCAATTTTGTTTCTAGGACATTTTTCAAAGCAAAATTGAATCTTAACAGGTGTAATATCCAACAAGCTTGTATTTCTGTGTTTTTATGAAATACTTCAAATTCTTATGATCCATCTAGACTTTGAACTTGAATTTAACATCTTCTAATAAATGCCTTTAGTTTTATAATCCTCTAATAACCACCAACATCTCCTTGTCATGAATCTCATTAAGAGATTTTAGGAAGTATACTACTAGTCTCCATTGTCTATTATTACACTCCATTGACAACACTTCATTGACAACACTCCTCTTGTAACATAATCTAGTATATCTATTTCCATCCTCATCTTCTTATCTAAATCTGGTGCTACTAAGATGGGTTCTATAGTGAACCTTTTCTTCAACACCTTGAAAATAACTTCTCCTGCCTTCTTTATTTCTTAAACAATGAGAAAGACATGTGGCTATTGATTACATGTCATATGACAACTATGTTAGAAGCCTAGAACATCAGAGAAGGAACTAGAAGAAGTAATATCAAGATATATGTCTATAGAATATTATTCTCATGGTATACTCATGGCTGATGTATGAACTTTAGGATAGGGTTATTTATTGCTAGCATAGACCATCTATGTATCATATAAATAGTGTAGAAATATAGTGAGGACTCCTTGTTAAGTTTTCTTGTAATTCCCACAGGATACTTTGTTCTTAGTGATACTGTTGGTTTTCTTTGACTAGTGGTTGCCACAACAGAAAGAGAACATTATCAATACCAGAAATCAAGAAAAGATATAGAAACAACAATATAAAATAATATTAGAATATGTAAAACCCTTAAAAGAGATCTTGTAAATACAAAAGAGTGAAGTTATAAGGGATATTGAAATAAATACACAAGTAACATCTACTTGCAAACACTTTCCCTTGCTAACACATTTCCAAATAGTAAACTTTACACTGTGTAAGAAGTTCCTTTGGAAAATCTAGTGAATAAATTGCAAAGCTCTTTTAGAGCCTCCAACAATACTGTCTATTTTAGATGATGTATCCCAAAGGCATCTCTCAACTTAAATCTTACAACTGAAGATACCAACTGATACTCATCTTGCCAGCCTTTTCCAGATTGATAGAACTCTCTAAAACTCATTTAAAAAGTAATAACAGGTACTAGCAGTACTCACTTGATAAAATAGAGGTTAAAACTGCTCTTGAGTAGAGAAATTCAGATGGGAGTCCTTTCTTTTACTTTTCTCTACTTGTAGCTTATGTATTAGCCTAAAAGTGCAAAGAATAGAACTAGAAAATAAAAACCAAACTATAATAAAGCTCTCTAAGATTTTGTGAGCATATAGCTATCTCTTTATTTATAACCTAACATTAGCCCAATGATTGATTCCTAACCATAACCCTAATCCTATGTGTGTCAACCAAATACTAAAGATGAGCTAAGGAAGAATCATATAACTATTAAGTCTATGTGTAAGAAAATTACTTAGATAAGTACTGTTACTTAGTGTGTAATGACTAAGCAACACTATAGAACAATTATGTAAGCCTAAATGGCTGACCAACAAGATTATTGCAGCTAAACTTAAAAGCAGGTATGGGAATGATTTCTCTTTTCCAGTTTGTAATAGTTTATTGTTATAGTTCTTTTTTTCAGACAGAAAATAAGTAATACATTGTGAGCCAAGAATAGTTGGTCACTATTTTTAGATTAACAATCAATTGGTAACCAATCATAGCTATCTTATTTAGTATGTGAAAAGAATCAGCTATTATTGCTATCATCTTAGTAATCAGCCATACAGTAGCTTATCTGCCACTAATAGTATTATCACTTCTTTAATAGTGCTATTTTTGACATGTTTTGGCATATATGTCAATAGCACCTAATGAGTCTATATAAGATGAAACAGTAGTTGAAGATAATTCTCCAACCATTGTGCTAACTTTGTTGCAACAAATCTTGCTTTGCTCGCTTTATTGGTCTACCTATTCTATACCACTCATATTTATAGTCCAATATGTGCTTGTTAATATAGTGTTGTAGAAATACTTCTATTTCTTGATTCATTCTTTCTATTTGGCTATCAGTTTGAGAATGATATACTGTTGATAGTGCCCTCTTTGTTCCTAAAGCTTTTGATAATTCTTCCATAAATTTTGAGGTAAATTGTGGTTCTCTATTACTCAAAATCTTTCTTGGTATCCCATGTAGTTTCCAGATTTCATCTCAATAAATTTTAGCAATTTCTTATGATAACACCATTGTTATTATTATCTTGAGCTATATCATCTTTGTGAATTACAACCATAACAGCATCTTTTTCTTTTAATTGTAGTAGTAGTCCAATAATATCAATACTAATTTCTTGCCATGGTCCTTGTAGCATCTCCAATAGATGAAGTTCTCTAGTTTTTTTCCTGTGTTGTACTTTGTTCTATTGACACTTGAAACATCCCTTGATGTTATGGTATACTTTAACACTAACATTTTTCTTGATTTTGTCACAAACTTCATTCAGCTTGTATCTCCACAACCAGTAGACTGATTTTCATAAACTAAGTTGCTCTGTAAAGCCCCAAATGAGGGCTACCTACACATATATAGGATGTACAAAATCAACAACAAACAACCAAGATATCAGATCATCAGTAACTGTAAAATCTCCATTTGCTACTATCTCATGAACAACTTGACAGATTCGCATAATCAAACTTGCATTGGAAAGTACTTATTAAACCATTTCCAATGATATCTCATAGCAATAAGTATTCATAGAGATACAAGCATATCAATGTAGTAACATAATTAGTTATCTTCTAAAATTAGCCTGACAGCTGCTATGACAGATGACAGCTCTCATCAGGTATGAGTTTTTATCATGTGATGGAAACAGCCTGCATACAGACCATCACTCTTTTATATATATATACTTCTGTGTCTAAGGATTAGATCTCAGACTTAACAATATCAATTTCCATCAATCTTTATCCTTTATTATCTGTATTGATCTTAATCATCATTGTCATCATTATTGAACTTCTGAATCACTCCTAAACCTCTGAGAGTACATCCAAGATTCAGATATCACAAATAAGTGAGTAGTTTATTTTGTGATAGATTTAATATTTCTTTTCTTTTGATTTTCTTTTGATTTTTGACAATAAAGAGATACATAACTGTGGTCACATGACATGTCACATGATGTGAGGTCATAAGCCTAGACTTGGCTAGAGTAGGCTAGAAGAATGATATCAGGGCACATGTATATAGCATAGTATCCTTATGGAAGATATGAGGATAAGGTATGAATAACACATGGATTTTAGGACAAGGTAAAATTAATGTTAGCATGGACTATCTGTAACTTATATAAATAGGGTATCAATTCAGCAGAGACTCCTTGTCAAGTTCTCTTGTGATTCCCACAACAATATCCATCTTTGAGATTTATTGCTTGTATCTCTATTGGTCTTTGTGACTAGTGGTTGCCACAACACTGAACATAGTTCTTCACATCATTCTTGATTCCTAGCCACTAATAATTCCTTTTGATTAATTCAAGCATCCTTTATTGTCTTGGATGTCCAATATCCACAGAATTGTGATTTTCTTGCAGAATTTGTTCTCAAATTTTCTTATTGTTTGGAATGTATATCCTTTCTTCAATATAGACTATGCCATTATCTCCCCAAGATTGACCATCTTTCTGTGCTAATTCTTGGATCACTTCTTATTCCTTGATACTGTTTTGTCATATCTTCTCTAGTAAAGTGGTTTCTTCTACTACTTGATTTTTTTGCAGTATTATTATGTCTGTTGTTATCTGTTATCTCATCCAGAGTTCTTCTTTGAGCATTTCTACATCCTTATTGTCTTCTATAGTATCAACTTGATCTTTCCTTGATAAAACATCTGCTTTGGTGTTTGTTTTTCCTAGAATATATTATAATGTGAAGTCATAATCTTATAACTTCAAATACTATCTTGCCTGTTATCTGTTTAACTTGTGTGGTTCCTTAAAGTACTTGAGATTTCTATAATCTGTTCAAACTTTGAATTTCTCTGTGGTGCCCAATAAATATTATCTCTATTTTCTTAAAGCTTCCATGATTGCCAACAATTCTTTGTCATAAATTTTGTAGTTCCTTTCTGCTAGTTGCATTATTCTGGATGAAGACACAATGGGCTTTCATTTTTCTTCTTGTTCTTAAGACAACACTTCCTTTATAGCATGTCCTGATATATCTGTATCTACTTGGAATTTTCCTTCCCTCTTTGGAAGAGCAAGTACTAGTTGGCTTGTGATCTTGTCCTTTAATTCTTCAAATGCTCTCTGATGCTCCTCTTCCCATTTCCAATCCTTCTTCTCTTTGAGTTCATTGAGAGGTTTTACCATATGACTAAAGTTCTTGATAAACTATCTGTAGAAATTTGCAAACCCCAAGAAGCTTTCCACTTCTTTTGTGCTAGTAGAAGTCTTCTATTCTTTGATTTGTCCATTTCCATTTGCACTTGTCCTCTCCTAACTACTACTCCTAGAATCAGGATTTTTTCTATGTTGAAGTTGTATTTTGACCTCTTGAAACACAGATTGTGTTTTTCTGCTATCTTCAAAAAGCAGACTGTCCATTCCTCTAGTTCCTTCATTATTTTTGCTGGAATTATGAAATCATTCATGTAGATTGTGAGTACTCCTTTATATAACAACTTCTGGAATATACTATTCATTATCTGTTGAAATGTTCCTGGTAAATTGCATAGTCAGAAACACATCACTTAAGGTTCAAATAAGCCTTTGTTTGTCAAAAATGCTGCCTTCTATTTATCTCCCTCTTTGATTCATATATTGTTGTACCTTGATATCAAGTTCAACTTGTGTAAGTACTATGCTTCTTTTAGTTTGTCAATAACTTTTCTAATTAAGGGTAATGGGGTCTTGTTCTTCATTATCACTTGATTTAGTTTCTTATAGTTCTGTACCAATCATAATGATATATTCTTCTTTGGAATGTAAAAGCATGATGCTATATATCTTGACTTGGATTCCACTGTTAATTTAGCTTTTAGTTGTTTATCCAGCCATTGATCCAGTACTTCTTCTTTCTTGATTGTTATTGTATAAGCCTTCACATTTAGTTTCTTAGGTACCTCTTCTGCTAAGTTGATTTCATGATCCTATTCTCATTATTCTAGTAACTTTTCAAATTTCTTTTTATTGAACAGATAACTAAAGGGTCAAATATAATCTGGAAGATCTTCTGAATTTGTTGGATCTAGTTTCTTTCCAACTTTCTAGTCCTTGTCCTGTGTTTCTGTTGCCTATATTCTTCTAGTTATGAATCTGATATCTTAATATTTTATTCTACACAATCTTAAACATCTTGTGAACTATATTTTACTTTCTTTCCAATTTACTTCTGGACTATGTTTGACTAGCCAATCATGTCCCAGAAACATGTCTGTTCTATCAATATCTGTTACTACAGCATCAATTTGTTCTTTGTGTCTATTGATTTCAACTTCTAGTTATGCTATTCTTATTACTTCTCTATTCTTGGTACTATCTATATTAAATATCTCAAAGGAAAAGTCTACTAGTTTTGTTTGTATTCTCTTGCCTTTGACCAATTGTTCATCAATTACTGTATAAGTGCACCTGAGGTCTACCAATGCTTTTATTTGCAATTTTTTTCTTATTTTTGGTTTTGATTTTTGCTTGCATATTCAGCTCTTTCTTTTTGTTGTTCCTTTGGTAGGGAATAACATATCAATTCTGAGCATTATTTATAGAGATCCCTTGTACCATGCCTACTTGCAATCTTCTCCAAAACTTATCTTCTTATCTTCATCCTCTGCATCAGTTTCTGTATTGTTCTAGACACTTTGATTCTTTATCTTTTGTCCTGTTTTGCAGTTCTTAGCAATGTGTCCTGCTTGTTTGTACTTATAATACTTCTTATTATCCTTCTCTTTCTTTGGCCTTCAGCAATCTTTTGCCATATGTCTATATAAATTGTAATTGAAGTATCTAAGCTTCCCATCCTTGAAGTTTTCTTTTGAATTTTCAATATCTATGGGTAATTCTCATTCTCCATATATAGTTCCTGTTTTTTTTTTGTAGTCATGTCATTCCTTTATGAACTTATATCCTTGTCCAACTGATGTTATTGCCATCTTCTATTCTTTGAGTGTTTCTGGCATCGCTATTGGTGGGTATCCTAGTATTGTTTTGATAATATCTGTCCATATATTCCTCTTTAACAAGAATATCACAGATAATTTATTTGTATTTGCTTTCATAGCTAGTGTCTTAAACTCAATCATGAAGTTGGCTATGTTCTTCCTTTCTTGCTTGAAGGTCTCTATTTTCTATTCTGTATCTATAGCCTTGGTCTTGTCACTAAATGTTATCTTGATTTCTTGTACAAAATTTCCCCAATCCTGGGTTTTTGTTTCTTTGTCTAGCTCATCAAGCTTTTTCCAGACATAAATGTCTACTATGCCCTCTCTAAGGCAGGCAAGGATCACAGTGATTCTATCACCTATTTTTATTACTCAATTACTCTTGAAGAATAATCTTATTCTCTTCCACAAGTTCTTAGATTTTATTCTGTCTCTATTAAACTATCCTGGATCCAAGACCATATTCTTTGGCAATCCTGCCTATTCATTGTTCAGATTTACTAGTACTGGTACTGTCAATATTTTGTCTATATATTCTGTTGTTCTCTCTGAGGCTCCTTCTGTGATCTGCAAGGATTCTAGTCATTCTAATAATACTTCTATATTGTGTTCTTAACATTGACTTGTCTTGCTATCTATAAAATATACCACATATGTGTATTATTTCTTCCAATAGTTAAACTGTCAATTGTTTCAGTAGCCTAACTACTATGTACTCTTTTTTTGCAAGGTGAGCCTAGTAATACTTTACCACTCATTCCTACTTCTCTACTTAATTCTTTGCCTAAGTTGCAACCTAAGTCAAGCCTAAGATCATAGCATTTGGTAAAGTGTAAAGATATAGAACTGTATCTACAACTATATATACCTATTGACAATGTGTTTAGTGTGTGGCAACCATATATAAATGACATCACAGAACATGAGAAAAAGATAAGAAAACAATACCTACTATATAAGGCACTGACTGAGACAACTATAGTGCAGCCAATTATTGCATCATAAAAGAAACAACCCTCAACCCTATAGTCTATGCTGCAGCAATGTGTTAGATATAAAGAAGCAATTATAACAGCTATAACTAATATATTCTAACCCTAATTCTTTAGTATAAGTTCTACTATGCAGATAATAGAGTATATGTACCTTCAAGTGACACTAAAGAAAGGAGAATCTTAGGAAGAAAGTTGGTTGGTTCCAACTTAGCTTTATTAAATATTTAGAGTGATATTGTAAAGAGATAGAGAGAAGATGCTAAAGAAAATAACAAGTAGTATCAACAAATGCTTTTTCCACAGAAAATGACTATTCTAAAGTATGTATTGTAATCTTAGCTATAATATTCTTTGACATAAGTACTGTGCTTTAAGAAATAAAAAGAGTAGGGAGAGATAGCAAGTTAACTAAGTGATATATCATTCTAGTAATGAATATCTTACCTCAGTAGTTTATTGATGACTACTGGTATTTAAAGGGTTAGAAAGCAATATACAACATGGTCTGGACATCAAAAGAGTGTATCTGACTTTACTTCACACATTATATTGACGAGAACAAGACTATTACATGTTTTGCAGACTTACAAAATCAGGTATATAATCAATACCATAATAATGTCCAACCAACTTTCTAGGCTTTTAAAAATCTAAATTAGCTAAAAAAGATATTGACTGTAGTAAACCTGCCCAATCTACTGGCCAATCCCTTTATTCCACATTGGCTATACATACTATTTTTTAAAAGTAACATATTCAGTTAAAAACTAAATATCTTTAACCTATATAAGATTATTATTTAAAAAATGTACCTGTACTACTATCTTTTCCAATAACTATCAAAATATCCCTTCTACATACCTCTGACAATTTCTCTTTCAAGTCTTTTTGATATCTTGAGAATCTCTTTGTAGAACAGGCTAAAATTGTCAAGAAAAGAAAATTTGAGACTAAGTTTGATGAAGAGGACTATATAGTAAGTTTGAGGAGAGCAATGGATACTATTGATGGAAAATACACTTTGTGTATAGTAAAGAAATACTCTATCACAAGTGATTATATAGCTATATTTTCTTTAATGGAAGAAAAAAATACACTATATCTCTTATACCTATGGCCTAATATGTACTTGCTGTCATGTTCTACAAATTAATGATGATCTATATAAATAGATCTTATAGGGAGCATCAGCATTCCACAAGTGTTCTTATTCTGATCAGACATTATCTCTTGTCTTTGCTGTATTCTATCACTCTACCACTTGTTACTGTGTAGAGGCCTTCTTTGGAGTATACTAGCCAACAAAAATCTATTATGCAAACTGGCTGTGCAATGTACTGATTGCAAAAAGTAACACCAACACAATGTGAGTTATACTATGGTTCCTTGAACACTGTTGGTTCTATAGTAATGAAAATAACATATATAACTGGATATAAACACTTATCATATACTAGTGAATCAAATTTTCATTAATAACTGAAAACAGAAGAATAGTTAGTGTCATATACAAAGTATGTGAAAAAGTATACTCACTTATTTTCAGTACTGCCTATAGTTAATAACAAAAGCATATGAGTCAAATATACTGGGTTGATAAAGGTAATAGCAAGTGTAACCATGCCAACTCAAGGCCAGATGTGTTTAGCATGCACCAATTATATGTTTAAAATGGCTACCTATAGCCCTGAAAGATTCCCAAGTCAATCACAGATAAGGTTAAGGCTGGCAATAACTAGTAGCAAGATGAGGAAATGATGACAACATAGGCATAAAGAAATCATGCTTATATAATCAATGGCAACTACTTACAGTCAAGTCTACATCTAATAAAATCAGTCACATCTGGAAATTAAACAGTTTTGATCCTAGTCTAATAACATCTTCTTCAATATCTTACCTAAATCTTGTCTATTTTCTATATTCTTACCACTGTTGGAAAGCATGTGTTGATATGTTTCTATTTATATATGTGTGTCATATATCATATACCATCTGTCAATCCATTATCTGAGCTAGCTGTGTAATCAACCTATTTAAAAAAAGGAAAACAAACACAATATGAGTTATATAACTAAAACAGAAGAATAGCAAGTATAACATACAAAGTATATGAGAAAGTACATACATACAGAAGCTCTCTCACTACCACCTTATATAGCTTTATACATAGGATTACTCTATTATGAGATACTATCTATCTATTATTTCTATAAAGAAGTAGGTACCAACAGTAGTTGAAAATCCTTCTTATAGTCTTTGAGAGGCCTAACTCATTCTGATCAATGGTGACTGGACAAATAAATCTAATATTATAATCAATATACATTAAATGTTAAATATAGTAAACTACTGGTAATACTAATAAAGTGCTTAGGTCTGTATAAAAAATAAAAAGCATATATACTAATATAAAACTTAATATAAGTTCTGTATCCTAAAAGTAAGATAAGATAAGTGCAAATAGAATATACCTTGCTCAGCTAGACTACAAGTAATGCCATGTACAGTTTGTAATAAACATATATAGTCAAGGACTCCAACTAGTAATTGCATATGCCCTATAGAATCAATAAGATATTTGTAGCTCTAAGCTCTACTCAAAGTACTCTTGGTTTAAGCTGAGGTTTTTCCTGTAGACTTCCTATTGAGCATTTATAATAATACCAGTGACCTCTTTAATATTGAGGTATTTCAGTAATGAAATTTAAAAAATAGTTGTAGCAGATTAGTCTCATTAAAGATGACAATGAAAGTAGTAGTTTTGAAAAGTAGATATTTTGAAAGAAAAAGTTAGTTAGACACATAGAATATTTTAACATGTGTGTTATATAACTAGTACAATACTTCAGTAATAAGATAATATATTAGAGAGTATTTGAAATGTTCATGTATATACATATCTTGAGAAAGAGCTCAACTCAGTTGCTATAGTCCAAGATAACAGTATATCTCTATACATAATAAAAACAGATATAGAGATGGTGTAATGCCACTATATGTATTATGAATCCTAACTTTTTTTTTTCTTAAATATCTTATCATTTTATTTCTATCAAATGTTTTAACTATATTTGGTAATAAAGTAGATCCAGGATTATGATCTTAGAAACCTTAAATTCTTACAAACTTTTAACTACTCAATTTTAACAAATTCACCTTAACATCAGAGACTATGTAAAACTAGCATATAAACTTACAGGATTACATTTTAATATTAGTAAGATAAAATAAGTCATAAGTCAAGAAAGTTATAAACAATAACTTAACATAACAACAAATTCTATATATTATTCATACTTTTACACATATATATATTTTCTATATATTTTTATCTTACTAGAAAATTTAAACCTTGCAATGATAACTCAACTAGTTGGGCTAAACAATAGATAACTTATATAAACTAGTTATTAGAAACAAAAATTATAATAAGCAACATAATTTGACGATATTATAATATAAGCTACTCTGAGAAAATATAGTAAAATAAAAATCAGAAAATTAATCTAACTCTGCCTAACAAAATATCTTTCATATCTTTTTAATGGAGTAGTATTTTTGAGAAGTAGACATCTTAAAATATATATTAGAGAGAAATACTTATATATATACATACTTTGAAAAACTACTTGACTTAGTAGTTTTAATGCAAAAATCATCAAACATAATAAAAGTAAAGATTATATTGATTTTAAATTATTATAAACTAGCCAATAAAATATACACAGAAAGAAAATATATAAAAATATAATTCTATTTTATATAACTAAAAATAACTAATTTTATAAGGAAATTCTGCTATATAAATTTTTATTATAGTTTATGATAAAGAAATTCTGTGGTCTAGATCTATAAATATTATAAATAATAGCAGTACTATTATATTAGAGTGAAGAAACAGTTTAGTAAATAAAGAGTACTTTGTTGTGAGCTAAAAATAGTTGGTCTCTATTTTCAGATTACTAGTCTCTTAGTAACCAATCATAGCCATCTTATATACTATATAAGAAAAGATAGTATAAATAACTATCTTTTAGTGATTAGCCATATAATAACTTATCTACTACCAATAGTATTATTATCTCAAATAATAGTGCTATTTTTGACATGTTTTGGCATGTATGTCAATAGTATCTAATAAGTCTATATAATATAAAATAATAATTAGAGATAACTCCTCAACTATTATACTAACTTTATTATGACAAATTTTACTTTGTTCACTTTGCTGCTTTTCCTATCCTAATAAAAATCAGAAATAAAAATAAGATAAATAGAGTTTATTGTTTTCAACTCTAATAGTTATTGTTAGAGCAACTAGACAAAGTCTATAGTATTTAGTAAAGTTTCAAACTCTAGTAGAATTCTAAGTTTAACTACTAAGTATATAACTTATCTTTAAGAGAATTCTAAGAGAACAGAATAGAGTTCTCCAGATGTAACAGCTACTCTAAATATTCAAGAGTCTATTCCAATCAAGTGAAACATTAGATACAATATTTTATAACCTAACTATAAAATAATAGAGCTGTATAAATAAAAACTTTAATATATCAATCTTGAATATTACTAAATAGTAGAGGCTTATTGGTTAGTAGTTAGAAAATTTGGGTTAATGATTAGAAAAGGTATATAGGGGTTTATAATATTGGAGTAAAAATAAGTAGGCTCTAGTAGTATTTATAGTAAAATAGTAGTTAAGGAGAACTATCTTTGTCTTGAAGTAATTTCTTTCTCCTCTACTCTTATTGTTGTTAGACTTGAAAGATAAAAAGTTTATATAGTTAAAAATAGGCTTTGTATTACAAATCAAAGATCTAAGAATGAGTTGATAAAAAGAACCTGATATTGGGTTAATATAAGAGAACTTAATAAAAAAATTTGTATAGAATTATCTATTTTATATATCAAATACTAATAGTCTGTACTCTACTACTTTAGTCTATCATATATCTATCTTCAGGTCAATATATGTTAAACATGTTATATAATACCATTTCTTCCAGAACTTTCTACTATCTTCTATCATAATATATAACCATATGACTTTTGTAACTGTAATGGTATTATAGAACTATGACTAATATGTGACAATTTGTAATAGTAATATGTAATGTTATACTAAATCCTAACCTTACTTCTATCTTATATATCCGAAGTAATGGTCTGTGCTCTACTACATTAGCCTGTTCTAAATGACTATGTGTCTGCCTTAAGGTCAACATGTGTTAAACATATTGTATAATATCATCCTTCTAGAACCTTCTATATCCTTCTGTTATATATGATTATATAACCTGTAACCTATATGTAACAATAGCATATGATATCATGCTGGACCCTAACCCTGAGACCAAAATTATAAAATAAAAGGAAAAAGACAACAAAATGAGAAAGAAATTGAAAATAAAATAGAGTCTACTGTCTTCAATTCTAACACTACTCAAAAATAATGAGACTATAATAGAATATGGTTTTTTAGAGAATTCAGCTAAAGTTTGTAGTAACAGAATATTAGAAGTAAAAGTAGAGAAAGAAGTAGACTATTAGAGATCTGTTCTCAAGATTCATGTCAGACTTGAAGACAGTGGATGTGTTTCTTTCTATCTTTTGTTATTTAAGTTTTTCTTATTTTTTCTACTTTGATTTTTCTCTTCTTTTCTTAGACTTAGTGAAATGGAATAATGTGATGTATAAGGAAGATAATGGAATACATCACATGATATGATAAGAGTAGGCTAGATATAAAGTGTATACAAACTATATGTTAAAAGTATATAGAGTAGACTTATACTAGGAACTTTACTAAGTTCTCTTGTGTAAATCAATATAAGATTTCTCTTTTGTCTGGACACTTGGACTTAAGTCATAACAATTCAGTTTATGAGTGGGCTTAATTTTACAACTTAAGTTAAAGAGTTAGACAAAAGAGAAATCTTATATTAGGTTAACAACAAGAAAACTCAATAGAGTTCTAAGTACAATGTATCTACCTATATTATTCTTTTAGAACCTTTTACATTCTTTTATATATCACATAATTATGTGACTGGCTTGTAATTGTAATCCATATAACTTAATGTATGACAGTTGTGACAGTCATGTGTGATATTACACTAATCTCTAACCCTAAGTTCAAAGTAAGAAAATAAAATAGAAAATAAAGTAAAAATGAAAAAATAAATAAGAGGAAATAAGGTTTATTGTCTTCAAATATGACATTACTCTTCTTCAAGGTTCCTTTTCTAGGAAAACTGACTTTCATTTTTACCAGTTCTTCTCTAACTTCCCATTATCCTATTCATATAGTATTTTTACTATGTATCTTTCTGGTAACTTTTATCTTTTCAAGTCTCACTCTTTTACTAAATCCAACTTTCCTTGCCTCCTCACTTCTGCACTAAGCCTTTCTTCAAATTCTGCTACCACTTCCTAAGCATTCTTTAAGTCTTTTTTTCTCTTCTAAATGTTGTGTTTTGTTATAAACCCCTTCTATCTCACTGAATACTTTACTACTCCTCTAATTTTTTTTTGTTTAGTATTCTTTTCACCTTCTATTCTTTGACTCCATCTACCTCCACTAGTTTCACTTCTTCTACTTTCTGTCTCTTCACTTTCTCTATATCTCACTTCTTGACTAATGTTTACAACCAGATAAATCCTTATTGAAGTTGGCAATCATAATTTGATTTCATTGATAGATATTACCTCATTAATGATATATAGACCAACATATTGATCCACTAGCTTCCTTGCTGATCACTCCTTGAACACTAAATCTTTTGTACTCAACATCACTTATCTCCTTTTTTCCATTTCTCAACTTCTTTCCTCCTCTTATCCACCTATTGCTTTATTTCCTCCTGAGCCTTTCTCAATGCTGCTCTAGCTTCTTTCTGTATATTTTTCATCCTTTTTACAAACTTCATTGCCTTTTTCACTTTTTCTCTCTTCCTAATATTAGCTTTCATTCTCATCTCTCTATTATAATTCAATATAAATGGAGATATATTAGTTGCTGAGTGTGTTTTGCTGTTAACTGCAAACTCTGCTATTGCTAACCACTCTGGCCAGTCCTTTTGTCCATAATCAACAAAGAACTAGAAATATTGTTTCAGTTCTTGGTTTATTCATCTAGTTTGACTATCTGTTTATAGGTGAAAGACTATCAACAACTTTGTTTCAATTCCCAACATCTTGTTTAGCTCCTTTGTCAACTCCACTGCAAACTGTAGTCTCCTATCCAAAATCACACTTCAACAACTTCCACATATTGTCTCTGAACAACCTTGCCAAACCTTTTACTGATGTTTCTTCTGTCATTGCCACAAAATATGCCATCTTGGACAGCCTATCACAGACTACTAGGATCACATCTTTTCTAGCTACTAATGGCAACTTAGTGATGAAGTAAGTCATCAAATTTGTTTATAGCTTCTCTAGTATCTTATTCACTATCAACTTTTCTACTAGTACCTCTGTCTGATTTTTCATTCTTTGACACATGTTGCATCCATCTACATATCTTTCTACATCCTTTGTTACTCTTAGCCACCAGTAATTCCTTGTCATAAACTTCATTGTCTTCTACATTTCTCCATATCCAGCTATTAGTATATTATAATGTAACTAGATTATCTCCACTCTTGACTTTTCATTTTTTGGCACATACTTTTCCCTTATTCAATACTAAATCTCCCTCTACTTGCCACTCACCACCTCTCAATACCTTAACCTCAGCTTTCTTCATCTTTTCTACTACTCTAACTATTTCTTTGTCTTTTCCTCTAGCTATTTTGATTTTTTCTAATATTACTACTTCTGTTAAATTACAAATACATTGTTCTTTAATTAGTGTCTGGTTCTCATTTTTCTTTTCTAAGGCAAAGTCAAATCTTGACAAATATAATGTCCATTAAGCTTGTCTTCAGTTCAACTTCTACACCTTTATAAAGTTTTTATGATCTGTCCAGACCTTGAACTTAAACTTTGTACTCTCTGATAAATGCCTTCAGTTTTCCAATCCTCTAATCACTGTTAACATCTTCTTATCATAAATTTTATAGTTCCTCTCTATCTCATTGAGAGATTTTGAGAGGTAGGTTATAGGTCTCTATTTTATATCCTTACACTTCATAGATAAAACACCTCCTGTTGTATAGTCTAACATGTCAACTTCCATTCTTATTTTTTGTCTAAATCTAATACTATTAACACTGGTTCTTTTGCAAATATCTTCTTCAACTTCCTAAAAGCCTTCTCTTGCCTTCCCATTTCTGATTCTTTTTCACTAAGTTATATAATGGTTTGGCTATGGATGTAAAGTCTTTAATGAATTGTCAATAATAATTGGCTAATTCTAAGAACTTCTAAATATTCTTAACTCTCTTTGAGGTTTTTCAATCTAACACTTCTTTCATCTTCTCTTTATCTATCTTGATTATTTCTGGTCTAATCACTACTCTCAAAATCCTAATTCTTTTACCTTCTACTTATACATCTCTCTAGTTTACATATAAGTTATTTTCTGCCAATCTTTTTACTACTTCATCTACTACTTCATTATGTCTTTCTTCTTCTTCTGTTCCCATTATAACATTGTCAATGAAGCTCACTACCTTCCCAGTGTCAGAGTTGAAAGTAGTGGACTTAGTTTTTTTAATTTTCCTTTCTATTTCTTTTTTGTTTTGGACTTAGGATTAGAGTTTAGTATAACATCACAAATTATCATATGATATAATATAGTGTTACACATCTATTACAAGTCACAAGTTATTATCACATGATCATATGTCACAGAATGGTGTAAAAGTTCCAGAATAAATAATGTCATCCTATATGTTAACAGTATGTAATATGTATGGCTTTTAGAGTAGGCTAAGATTAGTGTAGTATAGACTAGTAGTCTAGTGTATATAAGGTAAACACTTTTGTACTTAGAACTCTATTGAGTTCTCTTGTATTAACCCAATATAAGGTTCCTCTTTTAATCTTACTCTTGATTTTAAGTTGTAACACCCAGAACAAAAGACAACTTTTGTATTGAGTAATACAAAAGAATTCAATATAGTTCTAAGTATAAGATAGTCTACTTTATATACTACCAATTGTTATCTATGCACACACTACAACTAACCTACTATAAAGTACATATACACTCTATAAGGCTAATATATTGTTGTTATACTATATGACATTACCTATTCTAGAACCTTCTACATCTTTATTTGTGTTATGTAATTATATGGTCTTTGATGGTCTTAGGTGTCATGTTTATGTCACACATGATATTAATATCATACTCTTTGTCTATGTCTGAAATAAAAATAAAAATTATAATAAAGTAAAAGAAAAAATAGAAAATTAAAATTAAATTAAATTAAATTAAAACCAAGTCTACTGTTCACAACTCTGACATAGTCTTGATTAAGTTCTGTAAGATCTTGTTTATTATTGTTCAAAACATCACTAAAAAGTTTATAAGTCTAAAGAACATTACAGTTGGTTCAAATGACCATTCTAGAGTTATAAATACCATTTTCCACTTATCTCTCTCCTTTATCCTTATATTATTATAGCTTCATTATAAGTCCAAATTTGTAAATACTTTTTTGATAGCTATGTTTTCTATAATATCTGAAATAAGAGATAAAGAGTAATTGTTTTTAATAGTCTATTTATTTAAATACCTATAGTTCTATACTATATATTTTTTTCCATCCTTTTTTCCTACAACAAACACTGGTGCTATTTGAGGTAACTTCAAAGGCCTGATATACCTTTTCTTAATTGTTCTTCAATGAACTCATGCATCTCTCCTCTTTCTTCCCTAGACAGCAGATATATTTCTCTTTCTAAACACAAATACTTCTTTTATCTCAATCACATAATCTTATATCTTCTTTGTTAGCATTCTCTCACTTGCTTTCTTTCTAAAGATATGGATCCACTTGTGAAATCTTTAAGAAACTAATTTCTTGGCCTCTTCTCTAGACTTATCTACATCTTTCTCTTCATTCTAGATTTCTCATTTCCCTACTACTCTTCTTATGTCCATTATTCATTCATTCTTTGGCTTTTTCTTCTTCTTTTCTTTCTTCTTTTGCTCCTTCTCTTCTTACTTCTTTCCCTCTTTTTCTTTTGTTTCTTTCTCCTTCTATTTCTACCATCTTGACTTTCCTTGCTTAAGTCTCCACTACTTTCCCATTCCTTTAGATACCTCATCATCTTCACCTCTCACATTCTCCAATCAATCACAGGGCTATGGTGAGCTAGCCATAGCATTTCTAAAATCACACTCTATTTCTACCTACTAATTATATCTATCTCTATCCTTTTCCTATGCTTCTAGTAAATATTCACTTCTGTTGTATACTTAATAGGTTTATTCTTATTGAAAATAGTATAGATAGAAAACCTTAGAAATAATCAGCCTCTTTAATGAATATGTTTTGAATGTCATAGAGTGTTTGCTAGATATGCCCTAGAGAGGTTGTTACTGAAATATAAGATTGTGTTAAAGGGTATCCCAAGTGGTAGGACTAGAGTTGACTCTGAATGGATCAAAGAGTTATGGTAAAAAAAAGCCATTGGACTTGAAGTGCAGAAGTTATTTTGCAAATAGAGCTGCAACAGAGGATTTAGCAGATGGAACTGCTTAGAAGTAATAGCAGACTTGGCTAGTCTGATAATACTGTCAGGTACAGTTTACACTAGAGGTAAAAGTCCATGGGGTTAGCTTGGAGATGTGCAAACATGTGGAACAACCTTGGCTTCAGCTTATATGCTGTGTTATCTGACTGCTACATATTATTAAAGAAACTATCCATATTTCTTATATATATAAGTCTTTCTATTTTTTTCAGCTTAAACCCATACTTTCTGGTAAATTTTGAACTCATCACCAATCTTATTATACCACTATCTAACAATGTCTCTACTGTCACTCTCTCTTGTATATTAATTCTTTCCAACCGAATCTTTACTATCACTTCTCTTAGTATATCTCCATTATTTAGATTGTAGTAGGATATATCTTCCATTATTTTCAAGAGCATTGCAAACCTATTGTATTTAAAACCTAATCAAAGACTATTAGATTCTTCTTCCCATTTAAATTACTAGTATTCTGATTGTCTTCATATTCTAGCCTTCTTTCTTGTTTTACTATTCTCTGATTCATGTAATTTCTCACAATATGACCAAAACCTTTACAGCTATAACAGTTTCTTTCTCTATTCATGACTATGGCCTAAAATTGGAATATAGTCTAATTAGCAAATATTCGGCTATAATCAATGTACAGTGGGGACTAATGGAGTCTAGAGGAGAAAGTAAGGACAAAGAAGAAGAAGAAAATGAAGAAGAGTTAGTAGAATGATATAAAGAAGTTGAGTTGAGGTAATAATGATAGTATAAACACTATCTCCTGTTTTCCATTAGTTAAGATATTTTTACTACAATTTGATTTTTTTTAATAGACAAGTGAATAAGTAAGTAAGGAACATCAATCAAAATGATTAAAAGAAAAAATAAGACTGAAATACATAAATAAAAATCCTAATACTATGTTATACCCTAAAGAATAGTTATTCTGTCACAAACTTCATTCAGTTTGTATCTCCACAACCAATAGACTGATTTTCACAAACTAAGTTGCACTGGAAAGCTCCAAATGAAGGCTATTTACACATATATGGGATGTATAAAAGCAACAACAAATAACCAAGATATCAGGCCATCAGTAACTGTAAAATTTTTGTTGGCTATTATCTCAGGAACAACTGAATGAATTCCCACAATCAAAGTTGTGTTAGAAAGTGCTCATTAAACAGTTTCTAAGAGTATATTATATATCATATAGAGATTAGTATACATAGAAATACAAGCATATCAATATAATGACATAATTAGTTACCTTCTAAAATTAGCCTAACAACTACTATAACTGATGACAGCTAAGCAAGTTCCCTCAGCCATATACTTCATAGACTTTTTTATCACTTTATTACTTTTCCAAACTCTATAGATTTTACTTCAGTCTTTACTATTATCTAGTATCTACAACACTATTACTAGATATACAGGCTATAAGAAAATTAACTATCTTGCCAAAATTTGAGTCTATAGTACTACCAATGCCTATTGTCAACCTTACAGACCTCTTATTTCTTAAGTCTTTGACTATTACTCTACTACAATACTATCAGATTTTATCTGCTATTGCAATAATACTATAGACCTCTGAATGCTTTCTCTCAACCATCAACTCACTTTCTATAGCCTCTAACCAATAAGCCTACACAATCTAGCAATATTTAAGATTACTATATTAAAGTTCCTGACTATATAGCTCTATCATTCTACAGTTAGGTTATCAAATATTCTGCTTGATGTTTTGCTTGATTGGAATAGATATATTGAATAATTAGAGTAGCTGTTACCTCTGGAAAACTCTATCTTATTCTTTTAAGAATTTTCTAGAGATAAGTTATGTACTTAGTAAATATTAACAATAAAACTTAGGATTTTTCTGGACTCTATAATATTCCACAGACTTTGCTTAGTTACCCTAATGTAGGCTTTACTTCTATAATATCCAAACTCCATGCTTATATCCTATACTTTTATTTTATATCTTGTTATCTGAAATCTAGTAGGATATCTCAGAAGTCCAAATAAGTGATTAGTATATTATCTGAGAATGTGAAAGATAGGTTGGAATAACCTTTGGCTTCAGCTTGTATGCTGCACCTCTACTAGCTACACTAGTTTCATATAGTTATTTAAAATGGAATTTTTAGTAATTCTTGGATGTTAGGAGATAGAGATCTATAGAGTTAACAAAGACTATTGAGGGTATCCAAAGTGGAATGGAGATATGTGATCTACACCAGAAGAGGTTAGAGAATATGAATGAGAAAGAAGAGGTTATCCATGAGTCAGGTCAGATGTGATTAGAATAGAATATAACAACTTTCAAGATTGTACTCTATTTCTTTGAGTAATGTTCTACATATCATATTTCTACTCAGGTTTTTAACTATATCCACATCATTATTTTGCTAGATTGCAATGGATAGTAGATATATAATTCTAAAGATTATCACTTAACATATCTAGCTCTGGTTTCTTGTATAGTCTCTTCTTTCCAAACAATATTTCCTCTTTTATTATTGGATAATATTACTGAGTATATATTACATAATTATCTAAATAATTGCATTTTCCCCTATAATGCCTTTATTCTTACATTGAGCATTATAGATAAGAACTAATTCTATTACTATGTATTTATTACTCTTACATTAAGCATCACAGCCTTGAGCACTTATTGCTTGGTGTCTGAGTCAAGTGAAGTCTACTCAAACTTACAAGATGTTAGAGCTGAAGACAGTAGACTCTATTTATTTTCATTTCTTTTGTCATTTTATTTTATTTTCTATTTTATTTCTTATTTTGAATTTAGGATTAGAGGTTAGCATGATATTACATCTGACTGTCACAAACTGTCACACAATCATTACATGTCATCATCATAATCACACAAAAGAATATAGAAGATTCTTGAATAATAATGTCATACAGTATATTTACTATATGTTAACCTTATGGACAACATATGGCCTTTATAGTAGGTTAGATAAGGTCCCACACAGACTAACTAACTAGCATATATAAGATAGACACTTTGTACTAAAAACTTTATTGAGTTCTCTTGTATAAACCCTATACAAAATTTCTTTTTCACTCTAATTCTTGAGTTTGAATTGTAATAGTAGAAGTATTTAGGAAATGATCCATCTACAGAAAATCTTATTTCATTCTCTTAGATTTCCCTGAAAGTGGGTAGTACTTGAATATTCATTACAATATAACTTAGGTTTCCCTGAAGATTACAAACTCTGCATAATCCTGTAGATCTTGCTCAGTTACTCTAACAGTTTACACTTGGAGGTGAAAATCTGTAGGATTGTATTAGGGTTGTGTACCAAGTATGGAAACTTATACAAAGAGTGTGGAGTCATAGACTTTGCAAATAACCTTAGCTTTAGCTTATATGCTGAGCCATCTGTCTACTCTGAGGTTGTAACATAAGAAGGATAAACAAAGTTCAAGGGGGTGAGTTCTGATAAGAAATGTGCTACCATAAACATCAGAGTTTAGTGTTAATAATGTTTGTTATTATCAATTATCAGACTAAATATTACAATATATCTACCAGTTCTTAAATACAAGTATTGTAAAAAAAAACTTAGATGTCTTACTAGATGCAGTTTACATCTTATTATCTGAGATCTAATGAGAGTGTCTCAAAAGTCCAAATAGTTAGTTAAGCATTATCCAAGAATATAGAAGCAGAAGTCAGAATAACCTTTGACTTTAGCTTATATTCTGTGTCTCTATGAGTTATAATAATTGTATATTTTAGAAAAGTACTTAGAGAACTAGAATGACAAGGCTACCAAAAGATAGTGAGGTATGTTATCACCAATACTGGAAGATAGTATCAGTTTTGGTTAATTTTCAGGATAAGACCATTATAGTATAAAATACTGGCTTATATACTAAGTATACTACCCTAGGTAGTTATTTAAGAATAGAGACTGCTAAGTGAGTTACTCTAGTTTCTAATAATCCTTGAATGTCAGAAATGGAAATCCATAGAGTTAACAAGGGTCTAGTGAGAATATCTGAGATAGAATGGAGACAAATAATCTACACCAGAAGAGGTCAGAGAGTGTAGATGAGGGAGAAGTATTATCTATAAATTGGAATAGATGTGGCCAGAATAGGATATGATAGTCTCATAGTATAGCCCCAAGCAGATGTTTTAGTAGTAAGATACTAACAAAAGTTTGGAATAAAAGAACACTGTTATAAAGGACTGAGTACTCATGGAGTTTGAACAGAATAATACTATTATGGAAGATAGGTTATGAGTGGAAATTTTGTAATAGAATGACACTGTTATAGAAAACAGGTTGTGAATGAGACCTTATAGACTAATAACACTGTTACAAAAGATAAGTTGTTTTGGGATAGGACTTAGTATATGACAGCATGATATAAAGTTTTATATTGATAGAAATATTACAAATATAACATCTCAAGTTACAAGCATAAAGAGATCTATTATTTTATAATATTTTAAAATTGTTAGATGCAGTTTACATTTTATTATCCAAAATCTGGTAGGACATCTCAGAAGTTCAGATAAATGATTTATATATGATCTGATAATGTGGAAGATAGGTTGGGATGACCTTTGGCTTCATTTTGTATGCTGTGTCTCTACTAGCTACATTAGTTATATATTTTGGAATGGAGCTTGGAGACTTAACAGATAGAAAATCACTAGAGGGTAACAAGATGTGTTATTATCAATATTGGAGATGGATGTTAGTTTTAGTCAATTTTCAGGATAACTAATATAGTATAAACTACCAGATTATATACTGAGTAGTATATCTAGAACAGAGGCCATTAAGTGAGTTACTCTGATTTCTAGTAATTCTTAAATTTTAGAGGGATAGAAGTCTATAAAGTTAACCAAGACCAGCAAGAATATCTGATGTGGGATAAAGATATGTGATCTATACTGAATGAGATTGAGAAGTGCAGTTAAGGGGAAAGAGATTATCTGTAGGTTGGGACAAATGTGATTAGAATGGAATGTGACAAAAATTAAGTTAGTAGCTTTATTCTTTAGTTATGTTGTTTTATTAAGATTAGAATGTATATGAAACAATTGTTAGAACAACTAAACAAAGTCTACAAAGTTGTTATAGACTGACTTCTGAGACTTCTGCTTTCTGACTCCAAATAAGACTCTAATATGTGCTAGGTATACTTCTATATCTACTCTCTCTTGTGTATAAATCAGTCATTCACATAATATCTCTTAGTAGCTTGTCATATAGACTCCAAATCACCCTATCTTCTAGAAACTGTCTCTTTAATATTTTCTTAGTCATTTTCTATACTATCATTTCTCTAGCCACAGTTCCAACTATAGAAATTAGTACCTAAAACCAAGTAAATACTTTGTAGTTCTCCAGTCTGGAAATCAATCAAGACAACAAACTTCAGCAACTTACTTCTTTTCCTGAGCTCTCTTGATACTCTTATTTCTTTTTCTAAAATTATGACTACATAACAAGTAGTAGTACAACATATAAGTTGAGGCTAAAGTTGTTATCTGTAGTTCAGTCACAAGTATACAGATAAGCATTTTAGCTTGATCTGTAATCCAGGTACTTCACCTACTCTTATGGATAATCACATTTATTCCTGGATAAGTTTTCATATTTGATTCAACTTTCTTCTATATAACTAACCATAGATATCTGCTTAAAGTGAGAACTGTGCTTGACAGTACAACACATAAGCTGAACCAAAAGATCATTTAACATTTGCATTCTACACATTCAGGATAACATATATTCACTCATCCATTTTTCAAAGATCTACTATGTGTCTTAGATACTAAGTGTTATATCTTTCTTTCTAGTCTACTTATTTTCTTCTAGTAAAGATCTATCTGGTTCCAATTCATGTTTGATTACTCTATTCCTGATTACTCTATTCCTAATCACATAGTTCTGATTTTCATGGAACTCTAGACTCCATTTCCAAGAACTTTAGTATATCCAGAGTAGTTATCTATCTCTTCTAATCCTTAGTGTTATGCTGAAAAATACTTTTTCACAAAAGAACATACTCTCATAAGATTTTTAAGTATTTAAGATGTCTTTGAAGGCATTATTGAGAAGAATATATACTCCTAGATGATATCTCAGGCTCTCTCAAGTCAGTATCTGCTTGAGGGACATTATAGTAGCCATTAAACAAACTAGACTTTGAACTTGCAGTTTATTAGAACAAACTTGGTAGAGTATTGTGAAATGCCTAGTTATTTGCTATTCCAGCTTGTATATATACAGAGGCCACTTGGTAATTACAGAAACATACTATAATATCATTATCTAGAGAAATATAAAGAATATGCTGGGAAGTGACTCAGTAGAAATACTGGAAAAAGAAAGAATTGGCACTTGTGAGCAGGAAAAGAACATTGGACTGATTTCAGATTGCAAATAGAGAGAGGACCATATGCTTTCAAAATCTTAGAAGTTTTCCTTATAGTTTTGGTTTCTATTCTCTATTTCCATTCTTTGTATTATTAGACTAATATATAAGCTATGAGTGGAAAGAAACAAAAGAAAGAGAACTTCCATCCAAATTTCCTCACTTGTAAGCAGTTTAATCTCTATTTTATCAAGTAAGCATTGTTAGTATCTCCTATCACTTTCAGGTAAGTTTTGGAGAGTTCTAGCAGCCTGTAAAAGACTGGAAAGTGAGTATCAGTTAATATTATCAGTTATGATATTTGACTTAAAGAATATATTTGGAGTACATTACCTAGAATAGATAGTATTGTTGGAAGCTCTTAAGAAGCTTTACAATATATTCACCAGATTTTCCAAAATAGCCTGTTACACAGTAAAAGGTTTACTGTTTAGAAGTATATTAGTATTATGATCTCAAGATCTTAGAGTGGGTCAAGGAAAGAAACCTTGTATAAGGTTTACATAAGAGAACTCGATAAAGTTCCAAGTACAATGTATCTACCTTCATATACTAACTATTGTTAGTCTGTATCTGTGCTCAGCTATCTCTAGTCTGCTCTAAAGACTATATGTTAGTCATAAAGTCAACATGTATAATACATGTTGTATAATATTATTGTTCTTAAATGTTCCACCATGTTCTACTGCATGTCATGTGACCATGTAACTGTTACTATGATCAATGTGTAACAGTGTGATCATGATGTCACTTTGAACCCTAACCCTAAGTTCAGAAAAGAAAAGAAACAAAAAATAAATAAAAATAAAAAGGAAACTTAAATGAAAAAACTTGAGTCCAAGCTTCATATCTCTGATAATTAGCAAGGAAACACATTTATGAGTAGATTTTATTCATATATTCTTTTTAATATTCTTCTTAATAATACTCTTTTAGAGATTTGAATTCTTTAACATATAGTTAAGAGCTAGTATTGCATAGTTCTTGTTGCACTCTAGCATAACCAAGATAGATATAAGAGGATGACAAACT
Source organism: Leucocoprinus gongylophorus (assembly GCA_022457215.2). NCBI lineage: Eukaryota > Fungi > Basidiomycota > Agaricomycetes > Agaricales > Agaricaceae > Leucocoprinus > Leucocoprinus gongylophorus. The sequence goes on from JAJOHK020000208.1 coordinate 25,690, forward strand.
CTATGCATCTTCACAGACTTTGTTTAGTTGTCCTAATATGTTATACCTGCCCTACTACTTTTTCAATCTAACTCTAACTATCATCAACACTGCCATTATCATTACTTCATATCCCTGGTTGTTATTAAATCTCTTTATATATAAGACTAGTAGTTACATTGTAATTCACTAGTCTGATAATCAAATATCCAAGTGAACTTCATCCTGGTGTTCAATGGCAATACACCATATTAGCATTCTATCTTCTAAAGTTATAACCATGTAGTAAACAGATGGTACAGTATATATCTCTGAAACAATCCTATGAGCTTTTGCTTTCCAGTATAAACTGTACTTAACAGTATTATCAGACTAACAAATTACAGTGTAACTACTAGTCTTATATATACAGAGATTTAATAGGAGATACTCAGGGGTTTCAGTGTACAGTCCTATATAGAGGTTTCAGTATATCATCACTGAAAGAGATCAATAGGAGAACTATACTATAGAAGGCTAAGTTTGATAGAAGTATCTCTACTATGGAAAACTAATTACTTGAGGGGTTCTAAAATGATTACATCACTACTGTAGAAACATTTTGTAGGAAGAATGGCCACTATAAAAGATAGGCTTCTACTGGAATCATATAAAACATTACTGCCACAGAAAATAGTCTTCAGAACAGGTGAACTTAGTATATAATACTATCTTTCTGTAATAAAGAGTCATTTTAGAGAAGATATTATCAAGTGGTTAAACAAATGGAAGGCTTATAGTCTTTCCCACTTGTTATCTACAAAGGTACTAAAGAGCCTAAGAAGCTTATAAAATTTCCAGAGTATATTAAGTAAAGATATTTAGGAGAATTAAACAATATGTTTAGACATAATAGCTCTCACATACTATTTGTCTAGATCTTTAGTCCCCAACTACCTGCTGGAAAGTTTTTATGTATCCTCAGCTTAGCAGCTCTATTGTAAAACTAATATATAGTCTTTGTCTTGTTGGCAATATTTGTAAGTTTGTCTATTTGCCAAGTTTCAAACTAATAATGGATGTTAAACTAGTCACTTATTGTAGTAAGTACTTACCAATAGTTTTATGATACCAATCCCAAAGTCTTTTAACATTCTATATGCCTAGTTATCTTTGAATTATGATAGAATGAGATAATACAGCAGCAAATATCTAGTATGTTTGGAACACAAATCTTATCTCTGAACAAAAGCAAACCATCATTCTCAGATCACTTTAAAAAGAATACATATCTTATTAATAACTTATAAGAAAACTGGCCCTTATATGAGATTTTAGTGCTCAAACATTGCAAATGTTTATACCAAACTCTATGGATTTTTCATATACTATTAGTTAGCAATTTCTGAGCATTACAAAACTCTACAAAGCTTATCAAGCTAGTTGCTGCTCTCTACCATTGAATCTTACCAATTATTGTCTAGTATCCTATCACTATCACATTTTATATATTACTGCTGTAAGCCTCTTTATATACTTTGATTAGAGTTTCTGACCATATGAATACTATTATTCTTTAGTTATATCAGCATTGTTCTACTAAATTAAAATATACTTGAATATTTTAACTTATCTAGATAATACTTAGGATTTTACTAGAGACTATAAGCCCCACTAAACTCCATGAGCTTTGCCTAGTCACTCTAACATAGCTATAAGAGTTTCTATAAAGCTTTTGCTATGAGTTTCTCTTACTTGTCCAGTCTATTTCCATGGCAGATGTCTATTAAGAGGGCTTTCTCCTCACCTTCTACTATTATCACTTATATTACTTAAATAGAAAGAAACTCTGACTCGATTAAGATTATATTCTCATTATTGTAGGAATAAGTACTAGAGTCCAGATACTAAGACAAAGTATTAGATTTACCTATTGATTTTCCAGAATGGTGATGTAGTAAGAAGTCAAATTTGGTTATGTATAATGACTACTATACTTGTCTGCAGTTGAGGATTTTAACTATTATAAAGTACTCTAAGTTCTTGTAATCTATCAAAATTTCAACTGGAGTTTCTATGCCTTCCAGAAACTTGTTAGAGTAATTAGGTAAAAGAAATACAGAGTTTTTATAGAGCTTGCACTCCACAAAATCGTAAGAGTGACAGCTACTCTAAATATTGTCTAGTTTATTTTAATATGCCAGATATCTGATTCCATAAGCATAGAATTATGGTGATTTAGTAATCAGGAACTGTTAGGAATAAAGAGACTAATATAGTAATAGTAGTAGGATACAAACTGCAAAAATCTAAAACATAGAAAAAAAACCAAAGATGTATACACAAGATCAATAGAGTACTACAGAGTTCATTGAAGTAAGCAGTTCACTAGAGTATAGGGAAGAGAGAAGTGAGTAATATACCTAATGTAACTATAGACAACTTGTGGATATTTGTAGTGTCAGAAATTGTATTAGCACTAATACACAAAGTAATAGATGGTTGCAGATGCAAGCTATGAGCATAAGAAACTGAAGCTTGCAAAGTTTGTGGGAAAAACCCCAAGTACAAGTCCATAGAGTTTGCTGGTAATCATATTTTCTTACAAAACTATCTGAATAATCAAGAGTTTCTTGTCATAGACCTCATAGTTGCACTCAACTACTAAAAAAGACTTGTTGAAGAATATAATAGGATGCCACTTGTTGTATTATAGTAACCACAAGTCAAGACAGCTTAAGGCTGAGACTCAAGTAGTAACCTTAAAATAGCTCTAGTAGGAATCATAAAAGAAACTTAACAAAGGGTTCTTGCTCTATTGTTACACTATTTATATAAGTACATTATGATTTGTGTTAATAATAAAGAACCCTATCTTAATATCCATATGTTTTCTAAGAGTCTTACATAAGTATGTTAGAAATCTTCAGAGTAGACTTAAACATTTTTATTTCTCTTGTCTTTTATTTCTTTTCTAATTTCTCTTTTCTTTTATAGTTTTCTTTTTTTCTTCTTTGAACTTAGTTCAGAGAATGATGTGATGTCATAGTCATAGTTACACAGTTATGTCACTTAATAAAACATTATAGAAACTAAAAAAAAGACTTAGTTATAGCTTGAGAGTAGGTTAGACATTCATAGAACAACTACTAAAATATATATAAAGTAGTCTTAGACTACTCAATATATGAGTTACACTTTTGCCTTAGTACTTAGACTTAAGTTCATAATAGATGATAATATGCTATAATAGTGCTATATGCTAAGTTCACCCATTCAGAAGACTATGCACCATGATAGTGATGTTTTTCCAACATTCCAATATATCCAATATAAGCCTATCTTTCATGATGGCTATATTTTCTACAACACATTCCTGTAGTAGTGATGTAATCATCCCCTAATCCTTTAAAAGTACTTAGTCTTTCATGACAGAGTTCTTCTATCTGGCCTCTTTCAGTGTTGAAACACTGAAACTTCTACTTGGAGCTGTATACTAAAACTCTCAAGTATCTCCTAATTATCTTATTTGTATATAAGACTAGTAGTTACATTATAATTAACTAGTCTGATAATTGATGAAGATAATCTTTATTGAACTCAATCTCTAATATTCAATAACAACATACTACTATTAGCACTCACTTTTCTTTTGGACTTTCTCCATTTATCTGAAGTTGTGATTACATGGCAGACAGATGGTGCAGCATATAAGCTTAAGCCAAGATTATTCTGACAAGCCTATATTACCAAGCTTTTTATATGAAGTTTCTGCACTTTGTACATCTCTGAACTAATCCCATATGCTTTCGTCTCCTGGTGTGAACCACACCTGACAAGCTGTACCTATTAATATCATTGTTTTAGATTCTTGTACTGCTTATATAATTGTAATTATATGGCTGGTGATGTTATATCATTTAATTTATCAAGTGATCTTAGTCACATACTTCTCTACTGTCCATAAGTAAAATATTAGAGTTTAGAGCATATTATGACAGTATTTACCTCTCTCTTAATGTTTTTTCTCTGAAAAAACTTGGTTTTTTTTCCACAATTTCTAATTTCTCTCCAAATTTTTTAATTCAAACTTTTTATTATTTCATTCAAACAACACATTTACTATATACTTCTCTGGTAATTTCCCTCTTTTAAACTTCTTTTCTCTTCTATCAAATTGCCATAACATTCTAATTCTTTTTGCTTTCTCATCTTTATACTATTTATAAAACTATTCTACTATCTCTTTTGCATTTTCTAAGTTTCCTAACCCCACATAAGTATCTGCTTCTACCATAATCCTTCTACCTTACCAAGTACTTTGGCTTCTCTCTCATATATTTTTTATTTAATTTCTCTATCTCATACTCCTTTACTCTCTCAATCTTTACCAGATAAAGTAGGATCTTTTTCTGCCCTTTTACTTGCTCCTTGTATATCACAATTCTATTAATATTTACTACTAGAAAAATCTTAATTGATTCTAGTAGTTCCAACTCCACTATATTTGCTGATATTATTCTCTTTATTTTATATAGTCTTATAAACTATTTTATCAACTTTTTGGTTTTTCTGTATTCTATCTGCTACATCAAATCTTCTGTACTCAACATCATCTTATCTCTCTTCTTATATTCTATAACCTCCTTCATATTTCTATTTACATATCTCTTCATCTCTTCTTGTGAATTCTTGAGGGCAGCCTTAGCTTTTAAATGTTGTCTCTTCATCCCTTTAACAAACTCTTCAGTTCCTGCATGTCTTTATTTCTCATATTTTGAAGTCCATTCTTAGCTCTCTTTCATAGTTAAATATAAATAGTAATATCTTTGTAGCTGTATGTACTTTATTAAATGCAAATTCAGCCATATCCAACCATTTCAATCATGTTTCTTGTTGATAATCAATATATATTCAAATATTGTCTTCATTGATTCTTTATATTTGTCCATCAGTCTATAGATAAGAAGCTGTTAACAACTTTATCCCAATTTCCAGCATCTCATTCAACTTTTTTATAAATTCTACTACCAACTATAGCCTGCTATCTGATATCACACTTTTTGGCAACTCATACAACTTTTACATGTTATCTCTAAACAATCTTACTGGCCCCTCTGCTGATTTTTTTCCTGTTGTTGTAATAAAGTGTGATATTTTTAATAACCTATCACATACTACCAGAATAGACTTATAACTCTTTGTCCATGGTAAATTCATAATAATGTCTACTATAATATACTTCTATGGCTTCTCAGGTATAGTATTAGACATAATTCTTACCACTAACATCTCATTTCTATTCTTTATTTGCTAGCATTGTATACATTCTTCTATATATTTTCACTTTCTTTGTAACTTCTAGCCACTAATTTCACTGCTTTTCACTGTCATCCACGATCTGCTATAGATTTATCATGATATAACAAAATTATCTCCAATCTTAGTTTATTGTCCCTTGGAGCATATATATTTCCTTTCTTCACAAACAAGTCATTCTTTATTTACCATTTCTCATTTATAAATACTCTGACTCCTGCATTCCTTATTTCTTCCACAAATTTAACTACTTCATTATCTTTAGCTTCCAATTTTTTGATTTTTTCTATTAATAATATTTGATTTTCATTATCCCTTTCCATAAATTCTGCTTAATCTACTTTTCTACTCAGACTATCTGCTTGTCCCATACTCTTCCCACTTCTATACTTTAAAGAGAAGTCAAATTTAGACAGATGCAAGGTCTATCTTGCTTGTTATTGATTCAACTTCTGAGCTTTTATGAAATACTCTAATTCTTTGTAATCAGTCCATATTTTATTATCATGAAATTTGTAGTTTCTTTCTGCTACCTTTTAGACCCTCTTCTCTTGCTAATAATGCAATACCTAGGAATTAAATCTACAACTCTCACTATTGTGGCAACCACCAGTCACAAAGACCAATAGAGACACAATCAATAAATCAAGACAGATATTGTTGTGGGAATTACAAGAAAACTCAACAAGAAGTCTCTACTTAATTGCTACTCTATTTATATAAGTTACAGATGGTCTGTGCTAACACTGATTTAACCTTACCCTAAAGTCCATGTATTGTCCATACCTTATCCTCATGTTTTCTATAAGAACACCACACTGTATACATATGCTCTGACATCATCTTTCTAGTTTCTTCTCTCAAAGTCTAGGTCTATGACCCCATATCATATCATGTGTCATGTGACTGCAGTCACATGCCTCTTTATCATCAATAAAATAAAAATAAAAAGAAAATCAAAAGAAAAGAAATATTAAATCAAGAAAAATAGATAAAAGAAAAAGAAAAATATTAGTGTCCAAGTACACCATAACACTCACCTAAACATTCTCTCTTCTATAGACTTTACAGATAATTAAAAATCAGAGCAAGCCTTCCTCAGCTTCTACTCTCTCTATATCTAGTTATTCATGGACCAATTCTCCTATGATCAAAATAAGATTCTCTAGACTCTCCTGTTTAGAAGTGGCAGTACTTCAATATGGTCAAAAATTATATTCTACAAAGAGTTAACTACTAACATCTTTTCTATAATATTGTAGCCTAAAATTGAAACTTTCAAAAACAATTCTTTTTCATTAATGCCATTGTGGAAGCTATCAATCAGCTTAAGAGAACATGATATTACCAGAAGAGCTGTATAGTATAAAACTATCTTGACAAGTTCCAAACTCTAATTGTGAAAGCCAACTATATAGAAGAATGTACCATAGTGGTCAAGTTTTGCTACAGACTTCAAACAGCAATCCAGAACCAAATCATAACCTTTTTAGTAGAAAGGCCAGAGAATATAGATCCCTCATACATGATTTAACACTGCATGGAGAATAAACCAAGCTAAATAAACTAATAAAGTATTTCAGTCCATCTAGTAAACTATTCTATTTTCTCCTTCTACTCTAGAACTCTATAAAGTATTTCAGTCATTCCTGCCTCTTATTAACAATTCTTTATCACTTGAATAGCCTTACACTATCTACTACTGGTACTCTCTTTAGATATTTCTATAAATATAGATGTTACCTAAAAATACTATTTTATACTAACTAAAGGATGCTACTATTGTGGGAATTCAAACACATTGTTTATAAGTGTCTAACAAGACTAGATATTATATTACAAGTCAAGCTTAAGTAATAAAGTAAAAGAAAAAACTTATCAGAGTTTCTAGTATAGATATAACTATTTTATATACCTCTAGAGCATTATCTGTGCATAACCATATTTAACCTACCCTAAATACTATGAGTTATATAAAATTATCATACTATAGTCATACTATATATCTAGAATCTTCTATACTTTTCTTTATATCACATGATGTTGTGATTGTGACTATGACATATGTGACTTACTTGTGATAGTTTGTGATGAAAACATGTGATATTACACTATTATCTTTTTGCTAAGTTTAACTAAGAAAAAATATAAAAACAAGAAAATAAAAATAAAAGAAGTTAAAGAAATCAAGCTTACTATCCCTAAGTCTGACACTAGATATAAGACAGTTAACTGCTGAGCAGTAGGAGAAGCTGATGGAGAATTTAAATATATTAAAGAATATTAAGACTTATTAATAGTTAAAACCCATAAACTTGGACAGTATTAGTAGTAATAGAGATGAACAGAATTTTGTATAGAGTAGCTGGCAATTTGTGTGCCCTGACCATAAATAAATAATTTCACTATAATTGAGATAGAGGAAAATACTGAAAATAATAGTAATCTAACTAATATATCTATTGTTTACTTCCTATAAATCTAGTAGCTCTTGCTAAACATCCCAAGTAGGAAAAAAAACTGTTATGAACTTAGGCTCAAGAGTTAGAGTAAAAGAACAATCTTATATTGGGTAACACAAGAGAACTCAATAAAGTTCTAGTTACAGAGTCTCTACCTTATATACACTTGGCTAATAGTTTATACTATATTAAACCTAGCTTACTCTAAAGAATATATAGTATAACATTATTATTCCAGAACCTTCTATATCCTTTTATGATATATGATCATGTAATCATGACTTGTGACTGTGTTATGTGACATGTGACAGTTTGTAACAGGTATGTATGATGTCATGCTAACCATAACTTTAAGTCCAAAATGAGACAATAAAATAGAAAGAAAATAGAAAAGTAAAAAGAAATGAAAATAAATCTTCTTTATATCTTCCTATTTTCTTGGAGACTACTAATATTGCTAAATTAATCTCTGTGTATATTCTAGTCCACTTTAATACTATAGAAATATTTATCAATTGAGGTTTCATTAAAAAACAACACTTGAACACATACAAGCTGTTAAAGCCTATACTAGTATATAAATTTTATTACTTGTAACTATAATCAAATACAATGTATCTTTAGAAAAACTTAAGAAAACAAAATGAAATTTTATGAAGATAGCTATTATTCTTATTTATAACAAGTCTAAGATAAGAGTTGCTGATGTTAGTATGTTGCCATTGAACACCAGAAATCAAGTTTAATACCTTGTATTCCATTACAATCTAGCAAAATAATGCTAAGTTAGCCATCAGAATAATATTATATAGATGGTCAAGAGCTTAGAAAGAAATATCTAGAATATTATTATCTAAAAATATAGAAAGCATTTAATGATAATGGAGAAGTAACTAGCAGCAAGTATAAGGTTTGGTAGCTGATGGTGAGAAAGTCTACAAATCTTACAACAAAGTTTGGTAATATTGTGGAATAGTAAGATCTATAGTAAAGTTTGTAGGGTTTGATGCTAAGGGGCTTTGCTTAGATAAACAAAATGAAAATTTTGAAAAGTCACATTTTTTTATATAGTACATCTAACAAAGATAGCTGTGTTACAATCAAAAACTCAAATTATTAAGTTAATAAAAAAATCTTGTATAGAGTTTATACAAGAGAACTCAATAGAATTTCTAATACAAAGTATCTATCTTATATATACTAGTGATCTGTACTATATAAAATCTAACCTACCATAAAGGCCATGTGTTATCTATAAGGTTAATATATAATTGATGTGATATTTATATGTGATGTTATCCTATAATCCTAGCCCTAAGTTCAAAATAAAATAAAAAATAAAAATAAAAACAAAGTCTACTGTTTTTAATTTTGATAGGCCAGATATCTGAAGAAGTAGATATTATGTTATACTATTAGTTACACTCTGAGTAGTCTTTGTTTATAGTCTTCAGTTTAAATAAACAGAATCTTATTCTTGACTTTACATAGCTGAAGAAGCATGTTACAAACTTCATTCAACTTGTATCTCCACAACTAGTGGACTGATTCTCACAAACCAAGTTATACTGGAAAGCCCTGTATGAGGTCTATTTGTACTAATAGCCAATTAAACTTGTAGTTACTAATAGTCTGATATCTCAGTAATCTGTTGTCACTAAGTTCATAAGAGAACTCGACAAGGAGCCTCTTCTTAATTAGAGTCTTATATACTAAATACATCTAGTCCATGCTACAACCTCATGTCCGCCTCATTTCTTACTCAAGGCCACCATGTATACTCCAGGTGCCCTGACGTCATCTT